>NMRB01003685.1:0-18747 GCA_002633025.1 Notospermus geniculatus | reverse complement strand
ATCTATTTGACGGTACAACCGCGAAGGAAATCCACAGAAATGGAACTGTGGCCAAAAAACCCACCTCGGCAGCTGAATTCCTCCCACCATGCATGAATGGCGACTCTCTTCAAACCAATGCATGTAAATTATGTACCTTATTGGAACGATTAACGTTGTGGTTTATCAATATGAGGTCACTGTCCTTGCAAACAGGGCCTACATAACAAAATGCAACGTGTCGTCTGCTCGAGTGTGACGTACCGGAACTTCTTCCCCAGCGTATCCCAAGATTTGAATAGCCACACTGGACCAGTCAGGAGCAATCGCTTGATCGCCAGTTGCCGTCCAATCGAACTGCGTCGGTCAATTTAATGAACAACTGCGTGTAAATATGGCGTCGGCCAATTGGCCGAAAATCATCCGATCGAGGGGCGGTACCTTCAACACTGTCAAAAAAACGCCCCTGCGCATTTAATGACGTATCTGCGCGTGCTGAAATTACAGGTGCAGAGAAGAGAAAGATACATGTAAGTGGGACCTGTCACAACAATCCCTATTTGATCACAAGTCGCCTTCCTATGCTAATATCCATCGGAAGTGAAGGGTTTAGGGGCCTACAACTCTAGAGCTGGTTAACTGTGACCTTGACCTCTGACCTTGAGCAATTTTTCACGTAACTGGAACAGACATCCTTGATTAAACCTATAGGAGGAGGAGGTTCAGGCTTCTAATTAGTTTTCTCCTGAAATTGAGCAAATTTGCACTTTAGAACTGTTTGACCTTGACCTCTGACCTTCAAGGTCATTGCATTATCTGAAAGTTCGTCCTTGATAATCGACGCGTAGGTGAAGGTTTTCTAGGCTTCCACCATCACCAGGTTCTGACATACCTCATGTTATCTGTGATGGTTGTGTGACCTTGACCTCTGACCTTGAGAATTATTGCGTAACTGCAACAGGGATCCTTGAGTAGACCTATCGGGGATGGCTAATTCAGCCTGTTTGAACTTGACCTTGACCTTTGATCACCAAGGTCATTGCATAACCGAAATGGGCATCCTCAATAACATCAGTATGGGTGATATGCCTCTATCTCTACCACAGGCAGAGATATATCAAAATCTCATAATATCTCAATCACACGGACGCGTGAGGCTGAGAATTTTAAATAGTGCAGTCGTTGGCTAAGCAGGCATGAACTAACACTTGGTTCATGACTCCCAAAATCTCAGATCAATGTTGTCAGTCCATTCGATTCCTAGGGTATGAAAACCTAAGGATAGCACCAAAAATATCTTATCTATTTTTGATAGAACCTATTCCATTGCTCTGGGTTTTACTTAGCCGAGTGACCAGGTTACGGCATCAGACAAAAGCGTGACGGAGACAACCGCCGTAATGTTGATTACGTCATGATGGAGGACCTGATGTTAAAAAATGATTATCTCTTGATTCTCCAGGTTGACAAACCTAGGGGTAGGATGTGTAACCAGGCCCCGTATTCATAAAGCAACTTAAGTCTTAAGTATGACACTTATCTTTTGTGTTGAACAAAGGAAGTGTCATACTTAGACTTTTAGTAGTTTTATGAATACGGGGCCAGAACTGTAGCTGTTGAAGGAGATGATGGAGGCGTGACAGACGGACAGACAGACACACACACACACTGACAACACGACCCAAAAAAATATGGTTCCCGATCATCAAGAGCGGGAACCAAAATAAAATGTGCCACCAGGTGGTAAGAGAGCAGGGGGGTTCTCCATGTCGAAAAGATCTGACATGAACCAGGGGGGAACCATTCCTCCAAGGACAGAGAGATTATTGGGATTTACTAAGATCATAAATTTGGAAATCAGCCTAGTTCATATCTTTCTTGCTGCAGAAATTCGCAGCTGAAATACATTGTAAAATGATTTTCATCGTCCACTTCGCTTAAGTCACAAAATTGACAGTTTCTGTCGTCTGCTTCCGTCGGTGAATCAAACGTTTGATGGGCCAATCGACCCACAACCGCTAGCAGTCCAAATGGGCTGCATGCTTGTCGGCCGATGCGATGAACTGCAAGTTGGTAGATTGAAATGCGCGCCATTCCTTCGAGCTGCGCAGTTCAATTGACCGACAACTGGCGATCAGGCGAAAATTCCTGACTGGTATTGTGATAAGTACACTTTCGCTGCGTGAGATGGGCACAATTCATTCAAGGTGAAAATTAACACCCAGTGTGCCGAGTCCCTCGCTGTTACTCATTGTTATGCACCCTGTGGAACCCCATAGCCTACCTATACGTGAATGATATGCTGGGATCTGGTTTCCTCCTGTATTATAATGAATTATAGTCTTTAGACTGTGATAACCCCTACCAACACGCAGTAGATTTGCAGTAGAACAACAGTAGAGATACAGTAGTGAAATGCAGTAGATAAACAGTAGAGGTGCAGTTGTCTACTGCAAATCTACTGCCACTCAGCAGTAGTTTTGCAGTAGACCAGAGCAGTAGACTTTGCGGTAGTGGTCATTATGCGGCAGTAGAGTTTGCAGTAGAGACTGAAGTAGATGAACAGTAGTTCATTTAAATATTATGCACCGTACTGTTTCTCTACTGCCGTGCCATATATGGAATAAAACGGCAGTAGATATACAGTAGTGCTAGGCAGTAGATTTGCAGTAGTGTCAGGCAGTAGATTTGCAGTAGTGTCAGGCAGTAGATTTGCAGTAGTGCTAGGCAGTAGATTTGCAGTAGAAGTGCCATTGTTGCAGGGCATTGTTGCAGCTTGCTGTGTACAGGCATTTCCACGTACAAGATGTACTAGGCTACACGATGTACAGGTTGGTATTTTTCTACATACTGATCGCACTGCAGATTTTGTAAACCCCTCATTTAGGGTTAGGGTTTGCCTTGTAACCCTCACTGTAGGCCTAAATAGAATTAGGGTTACGGTTAAGGCCTAGGTGGATTTGATCCACCTAGGCCTACCTAGGTTCCCACAAACACTACCGGTAGCCACGTAGTGTAGGCCTAGGCCTAGGCTAGGATGAGAAAATTTCAACAAAAATACCTACTGACTACTGGGCCTAGTTATTGGCAATTGCCCATCCGATTTTGGGCTCATTTTAATCCAGATGATCTGGACATTCAGAATATGTGGACAATTATACTTTGGTACTACACCTTAATTCAGAATTTCACTTTGTTCATCCCAACATAAAAAAGCTGTCTGCTTTCAAAACATCTTCCATGTTTTGGCTCCGTGATGCATTGTGGAAGTTTGATCATTATGGGATAGTTGGCAGTAGATGTGCAGTAGTCTACTGTATCACAACTGCCAGTGGCAGTAGATGCGCAGTAGTCTACTGTATCACTACTGCCACTGGCAGTAGGTGTGCAGTAGTCTACTGTATCACAACTGCCACTTGGCAGTAGAGATACAGTAGTATTTGCAGTGGATGGCAGTAGTCTACTGTATATCTACTGCCTTGGCAGGGGTTCGCTATGTCGAATAAGCAATTGGTTGGCCGGGGAGAAGGCAGGAATTAAGGAATGTGGAGGAAGTGATGACTGTATGACTGGATAGGCCCAATACATGTTTAACATGCATTCCCATGCGAAATAAAACACAAGATCATTAAAATACACAATGGAAAAAATCCAGAAAGGTAAAAGAAGAAACAAAAAAAAATTAGTCAAGGCAAAGAAAATTTACACGCTCCGGGTATCGAACCCGAGACCTTCTGTTTTAAGGGCAGGCTGCTTTGCCACTCGGCTTAATGGCGACTATGCACGCTGCGTGGCGCATGTATGTACTGTTTGGATAATGTCAGGCGGCGCTGGAAATTTCCTGTGTTCAAATTTCGGCAAAAGATGCGCCCCAACCTCCCCAACGTCAATGTAGATTAATGTATCAAAAGAAGAAACACTTTTTAGCCCGCTTGGCCGCAAGGCCCAGCAGGGCTTATGCTGTGGTTGGGGTCATTTAGTGGTGGTCTGTCGTGCGTCCGTACGGCGGTACTGTTAGCGCTCTAGCGCCTTTATTTTTTGACGAATCTTTTTGGTCTTCGGTGGGTCTATATATGGGCCTAAGATCTAGGTCGAGTTCGATTTTCAGCACGATTGGATTCCTATTTTGGGCTCCAGGGGGCGTTTTGTGAAAAATTTCAAAGGGCTATATTTTGATAATGGTTTGAACTATCATGTTGAAAGTTTGTACACATGTACCGCTAGGTTATTGCAACTTACAGACAAACTTTCGGTGAAATCTGATTCTTGACTTTGCCACTAGGGGGCCAATTAACCAAAATCACTTAAAGTGCTATTTCTCCATAACCAAGAGATGGATTTTTGTCGAATTTTTTTCCTGGGTATATCTAATAAGGATACATAAGATATAGTACCCGAGTTTTTAATTTGACCTACTTTTCAAGGTCACAGAGGTCAAAGTTCACCTGAAATTACAAAATTGGCTCTTTTTCTAATGGTTTGCATTTTCTTAGTCGATTAATATGGCAATTTGGCATGTTTGTACCTAAATGGCTTTTAAGGGGTTGCTGATGATACCCACCATTGTGCTTCAAGCCAAGCGGGCACAGTGCCATTGGCACTATTTTTGTAGCAAAGACTGACGAAAACATTGCGATTGTAGGCCTATAAAATACGGGATAAAGTACCGGTACATTACGAACTACATCGCGCATGCATATTAGCCTAACATAAGGGACACACTGCGCTAAAACTACTGTAAAATTATTCCACTCAACCCGGGACATAATCTCCAAGCATAATTTCCTGCACATCCATTACAGATACCTGTATTTCTATTTATATAGGCTGGAAAGTAGTCCCCAGCCTATTTCTGGAATGCCATGTTTACTGTTACATCACCATTGCCACAGGTGAGTCATCAGCCTGGGGATCTGGCTAAAAATAGAGCATTATTCCACGGAAACAGAGGTTGTTTGTCCAGGGGCTTAATACCTCTTACCGCTGTCAGAAGTCTGAGCGCGGTTCGATCTTTGCAGCAGGTACGCGAGAGCGGACTCCTCATGAGAAATAGTTCCTCCGTGATGATCAGGTCACGGATCGCAAGGATAATGACTTCTGAACTCCTGNCAGGTGGCGTAACCCGAAAATCATCAAAGTGCTGTAACTCAGGAACGACTTGCCCCAAAGCGCTCCAATGTGCTACGTGGCCCCCTGCAGATGACCTTTATGTGCATGTGAAGTTCCAGCCCGATCAGACATCCAATATGGCCGCCAGGTGGCATTACCCAAAAATCATCAAAGTGTACCTGGGAATGACTTGACCCAGATTGCTCATAACTGATATGTACATGTACATAATGTAAAGCGCATTGAGCAGTTCAACTGGAAATGCGCTATATAAGAACGAACCAAAAAAAAAGAACATGTACCTCACTCTGTCATTAGACTATTATGTCCAACCCAGTGAGCACATGGTCCATGGACCATTTCATTTATTTGCACAATTTCATTAAAATTTTTTTATCACTGTGTTCTACTCATCGAGACCTTTCATAATATATCCTGAAATTTCAACTATTCCATGTAGAAATGCGTGGCCAAAAATATTTGGATAAAAGTGCCCCAAAATCACATTTCTACATGGAATAGTTGAAAGTTCAGGATATACTATGAAAGGCCTCGATGAGTAGAACACAGTGCAGGGTTCGTACGGGTCCTGGAAAACCTGGAAAAGTACTTGAAAATCAATTTTCATTGCAAGGCCTGGAAAAGTCCTTAAAAAGTACCCAATTTCTTCCAAAGAGTCCTTGAAAAGTCCTGGAATACAATCTGTCATCAAAATAAAAAAGCAAGTTGCTGGTTTTCAAGCGACCTTCAAGCTTTGGACATCACATTACATCGCGTCTTCAACATTTCAATCTGACAGAGATCGTTTTATTTAAGTCCATTTCTCCCAAACCTCTGCTTGCCTTCTTCAATAACTTATTTGGCTCTAATCCACAAAGAATGCTCTTTCCAGTCACACCAAAAGTCGTTTGCCAATTTCTTTCCAGTAAACAGATATTTACTTGAATGACTGATCTTTACTTCACACCGCCCGCCGCATGGTATTGACGATCTTTTTGGCGGGAAAATGCTATAACTAGAGGTCCATGGATCTCATACTCAACTGCCTTGAAATATATCAGCTTCTGAGACGGTCTTAATGCGAAATGAGTGCTATTGTATTGGTGTTGGGGTTTTTACAAGGGGTTGGCATTAGCTTTTGTTGGGAATGTGCTTGTTTAACCCTTTCCAACTTGACTGCATTTGAAATTTAACCCCCAACCCCTTGACATGCTTGATCACTGACGTTATTTATGATTTTAATCAACTTATAGACGCTGAAGTATTATTCAGATAGGTCAGCATTCTCCATGAATTGTTTACAGTACACCTATTGTAATTTAACCCTTTTATCCCTGAAGCAGAACATGTTCTAGGCAGCATCACGTCATGCCACATGCATGGAGTGATAATTATTCACTGTAGGTGGCGCTAATTGGACAAGTGCTTGAGCCTATCAGCCTCAACTAAAAAAAAAACAAAAATTGAAAGCCTTGTGAATGGTTTCCATCTTTTCCACGGCGGACGTGCATGGCGCTGCTGTACACACTAGACAGTCGTGAGAAACACAGCCGTGATGAAAGGTCCTTGAAATTTATGAAATCAACATGGAAAAGTGCTGGAAAAGTCCTTGGAAAAAATCTTGAGCCGGGGGAAGAACCCTGACAGTGATATAAAAATTTTGAATGAAATCGTGCAAATACAAAGTAGCAAAAACATACCTTTACAAAATTCCTTCTGTCAAATGCGGCTTTCAGTGGATTTTTTCGACGCTGATACCATTAGATAGCCAGGAAAATTTACTATTACTATATGTCGGGATCAGTTTTCTCCACCCCATTGGTTTGGATTCAAGATAAATTGCTGTCCATTTTTTTTTGGCCATGAGTGTACATCCGTTGGGTTAATATTTGCCCAGCACTTTGTCGTCCCCGCAGCATAAATAACAAAAAATTCTCCTTTATGACTTAGTTGCTCAAATATATTGAGGTTTGATTCTATGCGTTCGCATTTTGATTGACATGATCATAGATAATGGATGTGTTCTTATTGCATTCATCGACAACTAGGAAGATGAAGAGATTTTGTATTGTTGAATGTCCCTTTGTACTCGCGTGTTCCGCAGGCACACAATAACTTGCATCTCGGGGTACTACTGGTCCAAACACACACAGCAGGCTATTCATAGAATGTTTTGTCAAGTGCGTCTATCATTTCAGCAAATTCTAGGTTACCTGGTCACAGGGGAGCCATACAAATATTTTGGAAAATTTTATTCATATGACTTGTATAAAACAGAATTCACGTTTCATTTTGTCCGCGTCAGTACGCCAAGTTGTATCCAGGGCAAACGAGGACATGTCTATTGATATTTATGGTCTGTGAATTCTGATTGGCTATTGGATATAACGAGTTGCGCATTATGCTAATTTACGTATTCTATTTGTGCATGTGCTCTGTGTAGACTGACCCAGATCTTTAGTGTGATTTGTTGCCGGGATATTTCGGTCCACGTGTATGTGGAGAGCCGTAAACACTTGGACACGGGGACAATAACATGTCCCAGGAATAGCACTGTCAATGTGGCAATGATAAACATCCATAAACACTCCAGTCTAACATGGCATGGATTAATATGAGACATTACATTTAATACCCGTGCTGTTTTCGTAACCAGGATTATATATACACGGTGAAGTCCTACATGTTGGTGGATATTACGAGCAGTAGAAATTTCGGATGCTATTCTTGTGTCTTTGTCCCCACGAGGGTCTATTGATGTGACGGCAACCTTTAGTCCGTGGATTTGGGTGGAGTGTTTATGACCTCATCGTGGCATCCTGTATGGTGAGGCTTCTCTAGGCAGTAAGTCCTGTAAGTGTTGTCTTGAAATCCCTACCAAATCTATATTTTTAGCTCACCTGTGAGCTATATAGTCTGGTTGTGGGTGTTTTTAACAAATTCTCATTGGATGGGGTATGGCTACTGACATTGCTTTGAATCCCTTAATTGACAGAGAGGTTCCATTGTATTCAGAAGTACAATGGATACTCTCTATTGAGGACCACTTTGGGACTGACGGATGCTGCCCTAATTGAGAGGGTGTCCTGATTCTAGAGATCAAAACAAATAGAAATGACAAATTTGGGATTGAACGTACACAATGGTACATGTAAGTGCCCATATAAATATAGAGGCATATCCTTCATGCTGATATGTGTCCATTGTAATGATCTTTTACAAGACAGCTTATCAAAAGCTGAATTAGGCTGGTTTTGTTAATTTTTGTGTGTGCTGTCGGCTGAAAATTTGATTTTGAGACCTCAAAGAAATTCACTGTCATAATTAAAAAATTTCATGAACACCAGTACTTTCTATACAAAAATGATTGGTGAAAGAATGTTTAAGAGTATAATTTTCCATTGTATATCTCGCACAAAAAAAGCCTTAGAAATGTCATGATATAAATACACTTGATTGAATTTTCAGTGCCAGATTTCAAGTATTTAAACGCTCCAGTGGAAAAGCAAGCCAAACCATTCAGTGACACTAAATGCCACAAGTATATTACATTAGTGACATCATGATGCTGTCTGTATGGGAAAATGAAAATTTGTGTCATTATACTACATCACAGAGTACATTGATGTGCGTGATGCTATAAGTGCATTTGCAGGTAGGGCGATGCCATGGTTGCATCATATATGGACCAGAAAACCACTCTGGCGAAATGGTTAACATTGTGACAGTGACGTTGTCATCCTGGTTTCCACGTCCAACAGCACACATATGTATAACTCTATAGCATAGCATAAATAAACATAATGTTAATAGACAATTACCTTAAAAATTGCAGGCCATTTTACCATTTGATTTATTGTCTACTGCTAACTAATATAAGTTAATGTAAAATTTAAAACTAACACACTCCAGCGACTTAAATATATTTGTGCGGTTGAAAATTGTGCTGTTACAAAGTAATGTTTTGATTAGAAGTGTCATCAGTTTAAGTTGTTATTCACCTGTCTCTCTCATCGATATTCCGTACGCTATCAGACCTGTGCTCCTGTGAATAATTCAACTGGGATGGTATCAAGTGGTTGTTTCTCTGTTGTTAAAATTCTAAGCGTCATGTGAATCAGACACATATTTTTCCAACTATACGAATCGAATATTTAGAATTGTCATTGGATTACCTGCCATGCATGCCGTGCATTTGGGCTTGAGTAGTTTGAACCATGCAGCTACAATATCAGTGTACTCTTTGAGTGGTCCCATGACAATTACCTGTGAACATGCTCAGAGTCCTTGGATGTGTTCAACCCCGAATGTTGTGGGCATTGGCCTGAATTTTAGAACATTTCTTTATTTTAGGCCTAAGGTGCCCTTTCGTGACCTTTCATCTGAAGAAATTCTCACTGACGATGCCACATACAAAATGGATTCCAGAACCGACCTTATCCATTTCCTTTTTAAAGGAGTTCCTATGAAAGGATTTCCTATTTGTTGATTTCACCCAATGGATATGATGTAAAGGACCGGATCAACCTTTGGAATGAAGGAGATCTACTCAGCTGCTAAGTTCCTTTTTGCCAAATGACATTCTAAAATCAATGGCACCTTCAGCATGAGGAAGCAATTTTAACGAGGCCTTTGCAGTCAAATTTTGGCATGTTCTGGAATAACTTAATGAGTGCACTCATTAATAGTGCACGGCTATTGTTCTCCTGTTGAGGATCATGATCCTCAACAGGAGTTCCTCACGGCTATTATTCTCCTGTTGAGGATCATGATCCTCAACAGGAGAACAATAGCTGTGAGGAACTCCATTACGTTGAGGAGCATTCTAAAATACGGGCCCTTAAGTCTCATTTTGGTTGAGATTTGAGTCGTGAGGAAACAAGTTTATGGGGTCAGTTTCTGAAACCTCTGACCTAACCCAAAGAGATTGATCTCTCAACATAAAGAGTCTCTAATGAAAAAGTAAGTCAAATCCAAAGTGGTGTGACGTCAATGGTCGTCACGTGAGGTTCAGATTTCCTCAGTCAGTTTTGGAAGTCCTGATTTGGTGAGGTGAGAGCCGGCAAGCGAGGAAGGATGCCGTGGTCATAGAATGTCATCCCGAGATAAGGTGTCCACCCGACAATAGGTTTGGACGGAATAAGGGGCAACTTGCGCTTGTGCATAAGCTGGACACTTACGAACAGGAATTTTCTGGCTTGAAACCATGGCATCGATGATTTACCTCAGCGATAGAAATGCCCCTTGAAAGCTTATGTGGGCAGATCGGGGAGAGATCCACCCACCCCACCCATGTCAATGAACAGTCGCCGTTGGATGAGTGTAAAAATGTGTCGGTACGAACTATTTCTTCTTCCCAATCTGTTTACCGACACTGCTCACATTTGATGGCACAGCACTTTGGATACTTTATTTTCATAAATAGCGGTCACAAATGTTGTTCAGAAATTGAGTTGGTTGTGCATAGTTTTCATTTCTCACTTATTTGCAGCAATTTGCCCCCCCCCCCTTTGAAAATGTCAGCATTTTCTGAAATAATTATAGTTACAGTATTTACTTTTATATCTAGTTGTTTCTATCGAGACACAATGTACTTACAAAACCTACACAGCAGAATGTGTACCTGCTTTATCGATTCTGCCTGTGGATTATCAGAAGCAGTCGGGGTTTGCACAATAAGAGTATTTTTTTTAAAATCTGTATGAATGGCACTGTTCGTCAAATAATTCAAACCAGCTTTGTGCTTTCATTTAGGAGGTGCAGTACTTTACATTTTGAGCTCACCTGTGAGCTATATCGTCACATGGTGTCCATCGTCATCTGTTAGCAGGGCACATTTTGTAACCACTGGGCCTATTAGCAACAAACTTGGTACATATGTGCCCCTAGGTCAGATGACCTCAGACACCAAGTTTCAGTCTGATTTGATTCCTGGCTTGGCCACCAGGGGGCTAAACCTAAAACCCTTAAAATGCTATTTTGCCTTAACCGTTGATCGGATCATCACCAAATTTTTATCGTAGGTATATCTCATGAGGATACATTGTGGCCCATAGCTCGTGAACTACTGCAGCTGGAATGTTCCAAACTTGAACAAACATGTATTCGTGTAGCATTCATGTGTACAGCAGATTTCAGCCTGATCGGAGTACAAAGACCACTGCCAAGCAGCCATCTTGGAAAATGGAAGTTTGACCTGTACGACCTAGAAAAGCGGGTCAACTTGAAAACCTGGATGATATATTGTGTATCTCCATTAGATGTACATGTACCTATGGTAAAAATTTGATGACGATCCGTCCAATAATAAGTTTGTTATTGCACTTTTTAGCTCACCTGGAGTGAGCTCTTGTCGTGGGTCTGCGTCCGTCGTCGTCTGTCGTCGTCCGTTAGCAGGGCACGTTTCGTAACCGCTGGAGCTATTGATCTGAAACTTGGTACATATATACCCCTAGGTCAGATGACCTATGACACCAAGTTTCGGTCCGATTCGACTCTCAGCTTGGCCACCAGGTGGCGGAAACCAAAAACGCAAAAAGTGCAATAACTCCTGAACTAACGACTGGATCACCTCCAAATTTTTATCGTAGGTGTATCTACTGATGGTACATTACATATACTAGCATGGTACCCGTGGCGAGCACATTCACAGGATGCATGTGGCCAGAGGATGGCATTTTGCTGGACGTCTCTGTGTGTGAGGAAAATGTTCAGTGGGGGCCAACTCCTCGGACAATAATCTAGGCCTATGGGAAGCAGATGGCAGCAGTTTTATGTGTTTTATGTGAAGTTCCTATTTTCTGATCACCCTACCAGGTTGAAGACAATGCATTATACCTGGTTCCGTTGGCCACCGTGTAGATGGTGTTGCGNCAGGGCACGTTTCGTAACCGCTGGAGCTATTGATCTGAAACTTGGTACATATATACCCCTAGGTCAGATGACCTATGACACCAAGTTTCGGTCCGATTCGATTCTTGGCTTGGCCTCCAGGTGGCCAAAACCAAAAACACAAAAAGTGCAATAACTCCTGAACTAATGACTGGATCGTCTCCAAATTTTTATCATAGGTGTATCTAATAAGGATACATAACATATATAACAGGTTTTTGATTTGACCTACTTTTCAAGGTCACAGAGGTCAAATTGCGGCAAAAGTAACGAACCTGCCACAGTTTGTCATTATTTCACCAAGCGACTTCATACAGTACAGGTCACAATTGACATACCTAAATTCGCGTAAGTCACTCGTAACTTACGCAACAACTCACGAGCTATGTTACACGTAACTTACGAGGTGAGTTACGCGGTGAATTACGCGAATTTCGCTAGCTACGCAGTGATTTACGAAGCAAGTTACACGATTTTGGCGAGTTACGCGGTGAATTACATGAAACCAAAGCCGCGAGTTACCCGAGTAACTTACGCGAAGCCGTAGGGATGTCAATTGTGACCTGTACTGTATCTTGCGTAAACATGCATTGGAGGGGTACCTTTAAAAATACCAAGTATCGGCCCGATTGGACATCCAATATGGCCGCCAGGTGGCGTAACCTGAAAATCAACTAAGTGCTATTACTCGGGAACGACTTGACGTAGAGTGCTCAAATTTGATATTTACCTCCCTCTAGATGACCTTTACATGCATGTCAAATTTCGGTCTGATTTGACTTCCAACATGGCCACCAGGTGGCATAACCCAAAAATCATCAAAGTGTTGTTACTCAGGAACGACTTACCCCAAAGTGCTCCAATGTGCTATGTGGCCGTCTGCAGATGACCTTTATGTGCATGTGAAGTTCCGGCCCGATCGGATATCCAATATGGCCGCCAGGTGGCGTAACCCGAAAATCGTCATAGAAGTGCTGTAACTCAAGAACGACTTGACCCAAAGCACACCAATGTGCTATGTGGCCCCCTGCAGATGACCTTTATGTGCATGTGAAGTTCCGGCCCGATCGGACATCCAGTATGGCCGCCAGGTGGCGTAACCCGAAAATCGTCAAAGTGCTGAACTCAGGAATGACTTGACCCAGATTGCTCATGACTGATAAGTACCTCCCTCTGTCATTAGACTATTATGTCCAACCCGGTCAGCACATGGTCCATGGACCATTTCATTCAAGGTGACAGTGGTGATCTTTCTCTGTAAAATAAACCACGTAATAACGAAGCAACACAATATTTGCCACACTCCAAATTAGTATCGGAATACAAAGCGACGGGCGTATATTCAGGGTTATATCTAGGATTTCAGAAGGGCACGGTGCAAACTTTGTGAAAAGGGCACTTCAACCTAGGTCACTTTTTATTCGCGACATTTCTACTAACGGAATTTGAGAGGCTTGTCAGTTAAAAATGTCTTTATAACTCCAGTCAACAGCCAATTTAAGGCAGTTTCTACGGTGATACGACCAAAAGGGACCATGGCAGAGGGTCTGGGAGGTACTAAAACCTAAAATTTTTTTTTTTTAGGGGCAGAGCGGCGCCCTAGGGGGTTAAAAAAGGGCTCAGTGGCGCCCCCTTTCGGCAGCACGGCGTACCGCCGCTCTAAAATGGCCTAGATATAACCCTGATATTGCTACCGCCCTGCGGTACACTTGTTAGCTCACCGGGGTGAGCTCTTACGATGATGCAGCGTCCGTTGTCGTCATCGGTCGTCCGTCGTCGTCATCGGTCGTTGTCCATTAGCTGGGCATGTTTCGTAACCGCTGGAGCTATTGATCTGAAACTTGGTACATATATACCCCTAGGTCAGATGACCCACGACAACAAGTTTTGGTCCGATTCGACTCTCAGCTTGGCCACCAGGTGGCAGAAACCAAAGACACAAAAAGTGCAATAACTCCTGAACTAATGACTAGATCATCTCCAAATTTTTATCATAGGTGTAGCTAATAAGGATACATAACATATGTAATGGGTTTGTGATTTGGCCTACTTTTCAAGGTCACAGAGTTCGACAAAAGTTACGAACCTACCACAGTCTGTCATTATTTCACCAAGCGACTTCATATCTTGTATAAACATGCATTGGAGGGGTACCTTAAAAAATACCAAGTTTCGGCCCGATTGGACATCCAGTATCGCCGCCAGGTGGCGTAACCTGAAAATCAAGTAAGTGCTATTACTCGGGAACGGCTTGACGCAGAGTGCTCAAATTTGATATGTACCTCCCTCTAGATGACCTTTACATGCACGTCAAATTTCGGTCTGATTTCACTTCAAACATGGCCACCAGGTGGCATAAGCCAAAAATCATCACAAGTGCTGTAACTCAGGAACGCCTTAACCCAAAGCGCTCCAATGTCCTATGTGGCCCCTGCAGATGACCTTTATGTGCATGTGAAGTTTCGGCTCGATCGGACATCCAATATGGCTGCCAGGTGGTGTAACCCGAAAGTCATCAAAGTGCTGTAACTCAGGAACGACTTGACCCAAAGTGCTCCAATGTGCTATGTGGCCCCCTGCAGATGGCCTTTATGTGCATGTGAAGTTCCGACCCGATCGGACATCCAATATGGCCGCCAGGTGGCATAACCCCAGAATCATCAAGGTCCTACTTGGAATGACTTGACCCAGATTGCTCATATGTACCTGCCTCTGTCATTAGACTATTATGTCCAACCCGGTGAGCACATGGTCCATGGACCATTTCATTGTGACTTTTCATTTCTTGGTGCCCAGGACTTTTTTGTGGGTGCCTGATGACATGTCTATGTGCTATCCCATTTTGGAAAGGGCAGTTTAGTTTTTTATGACAGGGGCGTAATGCCCAGTCGGGCATTTTCTATTATGTATATTATTGATTTTTGGTGCCCTGGTCGTCAGACAAGGTGCCTGTGGGCTTTCGGACACCCAATTTTTCGAGCTCTGATAACAGTAACACTGTCAGTCCACAACAAGATCCGTTTGTATTCTTTTAAGTACCACTATCAGCAGGCTGGGGGATGTACTGTCTTCTCCGACAGGACCAATCATTGCCAATAGGTTCATTTTAGCAGCTCACATGGGTGAGTGGCACGCAAAGGGATTACAGTAGAACTGGGTAGGCCCTGGGTGCAGTGCTTTGTCCGAGACCTTAACAAGATCACCCTGTGACTTACTCCTGATGCCTCCAAGAGATGAAGTTTTTAGTGCACCCGAGTTAGCTATAGTTGTCACATGGTGTCTGTTGTCATCGTCGTCCGTTAGCAGGGCATGTTTCGAAAACCGCTGGGGCTCATTGATCTGAAAATTGGTACATATGTACCCCCTACGCCAGATGACCTGTGACACCAAGTTTCGGTCCGATTCAATTCTTGGCTTGGCCACCAGATGGCCGAAACCCAAAACATAAAAGTCAAGAAGTGCAATAATACCTGTAGTAATGACTGGATCATCTTTGTTCATGAAGTAGGTCTCTTGAGCAAGGTTTTGGCATTTCTTACCTGGTGAGGTTGAGTATAAGCATGAAAATGGAGGATATCCAATATTTATGACTTATTGTCTCTCAGCATTAATCCTACACCTGTCTATTGATCAGTTAATGGCCCTAGTCATTCTGTGTCATTGTGGAGTAACAGAAATATTTGACTGTGCATCCTTTGTTCGATCAGTTTGGAGACAATGGTCCTGATGATTGTGTGATGGTCCAATTTGATTCTATCATGGGGTTGTATGAAATCTTAAACTCACCCAGCCGTAAATTGTCATTATGTCAAGATGTTGCGATCACAACCTTTCATTGTCCGGAAATGAGATCCGCCTTCGTTTTGATTCTGCAGTCTCCTTGCCGCCAGTGTGCTGACAATATCACTTTTAGTATTAAAAGCTCGTCCTAATTTCTAATTGATTGATTGTTCATTTGATGCATACGTTGCTGTTTATGAAGATTAGGGCATAGGAACCCAAAAAGGCTGTGTTGAGTGAGCCTGTTGACAAAGCATCTACTGTGTTCTGAAAGACGCATGTATGTAAAAAAGGTACAGGAAAAAAGGTATAGGTAAAAAAGGTACGGTAAAAAGGTACCAGTAAAAAAGGTACTAGGTAATAAAGGTACTAGGTAAAAAAGGTACTAGGTAAAAAGGTGATAGGTAATAAAGGTACTAGGTAAAAAAGGTACAGAAAAAAAGGAATTCGGTAAAAAAGGTACAAGGTTTAACGTAGTACTGGCTCCTATGTACCAGGTTCTGTGTGTCAGGGGTTGTATGTGTCGTAGATTCTAGGTGTCGCAGGTTCTCCTGCGTTAATTCCCCGTAGGGTAAGTGCGGAAGGATCGCCCCCTCCGAATAATTCTGTGCCTGGGGTTGTACGTGTCGTATATGTAGATTCTAGGTGTCGCAGGTTCCCCTAAGATAATTCACCCCAAGATAATTCATAAAAGCCTGTCATTCACAGTAGACAGAAAATGGCATCACATACTAAACGCGAGGAAATTTTGTCTTGAATTGGCTAGCTGCATTGGATTATCCAGAACTTTACAAATTCTGTTAAAGGAGGTGCAGTGTCATCTGTAAATTTCAATGAATAAAAGGCCTTAAGCCTTGACCCAGAGCACTCAAATGTGCTATGTGGCTCCCTCTAACGTTCCGACCTGAAATTCCGCCAACGTCAGGATGACGTCACGCGCGCAAAAAAATCGGCACTTTTTCGGTTGTCGTCTGCATTGTTGAAAGTCTGTGTCATCAACGACACAAATTCTCGCACGATGTGAAAGAGGTAGTTCCACTTCATGTTTTCTCAGTTTGTTATTGAAATCCGTTCATCAGCTTCAGTTTAAATCTCCGTCAAATGTGTGCGTCACAAGTTTCATGTCGCTCAATTTTTAGCTCACTAGTGAGCTATAGCCATCACGCGGCATCCGCCGTCCGTCGTCGTCCATTAGCAGGGCACGTTTTGTAACCGCTGGGGCTATTGATCTGAAACTTGGTACACATATACCCCTAGGTCAAATGACCTATGACACCCAATTTCGGTCCGATCTGATTCCTGGCTTGGCCACCAGGGGGGATAAACCGAAAACCTTTAAAGTGCAGTTTCGCCTTAACCGTTGATCGGATCATCACCAAATTTTTATGGTGGGTACATCTTATGAGGATACACGACATATCACCCGGGTTTTTGATTTGACCTAATTTTCAAGGTCACAGAGGTCAAAGTTCGAAATTTCATTGTCGGGTGGCACGTTTCGTGGCTATTTGTCCTGGATTGTTCAAANTAGGGCCTCCCCCCCCCCCCCCCAATAGTGGTACCGGTATTTTGATGGCAATGCAGTTCAAATGCCTAGGCCTAGGCCTACACTTGAACATGCAAGTCATCTGTTCTTCTGGGACATTAACCCTAACCAAGTTTCGGTCCGATTTGATTCTTAGCTTGGCTCCAGGTGGCCAAAAACAAGTCCTGCCACTTGGGAATGACTTGCCCCAGATGTTCGCTCATCCTCTCTCTGTCATAACACTATGTCAACGAGTGAGCACATGGTCCATGGACCATTTCATTAGCTCACTGGGGTGAGCTATTACGATGGTGAAGCGTCCGTCGTCCGTCGTCGTCGTCGTGTTCCGTTAGCAGGGCACGTTTCGTAACTGCTGGGGCTATGGATCTGAAAGTTGGTACATACATAGCCCTAGGTCAGATGACCCATGACACCAAGTTTCGGTCCGATTCGATTGTTGGCTTGGCCACCAGGGGGGGGGGGCCGCATAGAAACTCCGCTGGTAAACAGCCCGCTAGTCCCTATCGGGACCTTGTCGCCCGATACCGTATCGGGGTAATTCTGGAGGCCGCATAGAACCGTCGATATAGGACCCCGCTAGTGAAGTCCGCCGATAAGCTGTTGGAAGTTTGCGTATCGCGCTGCCGTCGTGGGCCCTACAGGCATTTCCATTGTTCCCCCTCGGAATTTCGTAATAGTTTGCCCACTTGGCAAGGATATGCGGTGACATCGCTCATTTTACTCTCGCCGACAGTCCCGGCTGATTTCTATGCGTCCTCTACTGCTAGCGGGCCGCTAGCTGTTGATATTTTCTAATGAATTCATCATCAGTAAAATCCTCGTACAGATTAATTCTCCAACGAAAATTTCTACCGTGAGGCAAATCTTCACGAAAATCAAAAAATGCATCTGCTTCTACGTGCCACAGGTCGACGAATGGTCCTCTACAGTTACTAGCGGACTCACTGGAGGTGCTCTTAGTTCCTCCAGCGATTTGGCCTGGCGACAGCCTGGCGAATTTCTGTGCGTCCTCCGTATCGGTACTGCTAGCAGACCGCTAGCTGTCGGGGTTTCTATGCGCTCACTATCGACAAGTGGCCGCATAGAACCGCCGCTAAGGCTCCGTTCACTATCGACCGACCCCGCTAGTCACTAGTGGAGTTTTTATGCGGTCCCCCCAGGTGGCCTGAACCAAAAACACAAAAAGTGCAATAACTCCTGAACTAATAACTGGATCATCTCCAAATTTTTATCATAGGTGTATCTAAGGCCTAAAAAAATAAATGTCTTGTTTCGGGTCAGCCGACCGACCCTCCTGAAAATGCCCCGACCCTAAATTTTTTTTCCAAACCTAGAAAAAATAAAACTAAAGAATCACACAATAATACTGTTTTTTCAATTAAAACTTTCAAAAAATGACAAGAGAACAACAAATGAAGAAGGAACATTCATGACATGGCAGA
>NMRB01003684.1:21673-32897 GCA_002633025.1 Notospermus geniculatus | reverse complement strand
AAACTAAAAAAAACTAAAAATATGTCCAGTCGCTGCTGTGGTCGCAAGGCCGGTTGCCTAGAAAATCGCTCGAAAAATCGACCGGTATCAGTTCCTTGCGATCGTATTCAATCGCAGGTAGCAGGTTGCAAAGCAAGTCGCAACGCAGAAAATCAGCTTTGCTGCTCTGCTCTTTACCTTTCACACAAAATGCGAACGGAAATGTCGTAGAAGCTGGTGGAAGGTGGCTATCATCCGCTCTGATGGTCAGATTGAAGCATCTCTTTAGAGGTAACTGCTTGGTCAGTTTCAACTCAACGCTTACACCGTTGTCGAAGGGCACCAGACCAAAATGATCCCCTGAAAGAGAATGCGGTATCAGGCTGTTAGAATCGTGTTTTTTAACATGATTATAGATGTACATTTTACATGTTCATGGTATATTCATAGAGTATCAATACAACAGGGAATTTTCGCTAAGCCCCAAAACGCTAACCCGAGCGTCCTTTTGATCGGTGCTCTCTAGCTCTTCGTGGCAGGGATTGGTGTTCGCGTTGGTGTTTCGGGGGCTTTGCGAAAACTCCCTGGGGTTCACTTCTCTTTCAAAGATACATCCCAACGTCAGCACTAAATTGGTAATTTCTTTTGTCAGAACAAAGCGTACTGTGGCTGATAAAGCCCATCATATTTTTATCGGGCGCCTGACATCCAGGACCCATATTCATAAACATACTTAAGTCAAGGTGTGATACTTATCTTTTGTGTTGAACAAAGGATAAGTGCCACACTAAGACTTAAGTAGTTTTATGCATACGGGCCCTGGCGCCCGAGTTGTAATAAAGAGTATATACGTTTCGCTTTAAGGATAAGTAGCCGGTTCTCAAGCTCTCTACCAATTTGAAATTACTTAAAATATGTGTTCTCTTAATATTTTGATTTTTTTAAATGCAAAGAGTCAGTTCTTACCGAAATCTCCTTGCTCGATTTGAAAACGCAATTTATTCGCACGTTTGATCGCGACGTCAGATGTGCAAGTGAAGGATGCAATGGTCTGATTGACCATGGATGATAGATCAACTATATCAAGCTCTGATTTGTAGTTCAACGTGCAGTTAGGTTGAGCAATGTGCACGACTGATATTTGCTTTTCAATTGAAGTGCTCTCTTGCTTTGGGTCGGTGGCCTGAAAAAACACAAATGCACAAAAATTATAAAATTCCGGTCGCTTGAAAATACACAAATGCACAAAAACTATAAAATTCCGGTGGCTTGAAAAAACACAAATGCAGAGAAACTATAAAATTCCGGTGGCTTGAAAATACAAAAATGCACAAAAACTATAAAATTCCGGTGGCTTGAAAATACACAAATGCACAAAGACTATAAAATTCCGCGAGTGATATTGCTGCTGGTGTTACAAAGCTCGCAGCAAAATAACTGTCATTCTCCAAGCATTGTAACCCTATTTACATGTAGCATCTGACACCTCATGCAAGGTAAGGAAATCCCATCCTTATCGCTGCGAAAGGCCTACTTTTGTGTAGGGATGTTCATAAAGCTGAGGCCCACCATTGATTTTCAAGCTGATTTTACATGTACGTTGCGACTTGCTTTGCAACGGATGCGTTGCAACTGGGCACTCGATCGCCGTAGTGACTCGCTAGACGTGATTTCCACCAATAGGAGCAGTCAGCCGCGCATATTGCCAACAGATGGCAGCAAAGTCTTAGCGGACCAATGTAGGCCTACAGGAAAATCTACGTGATTGCTGCTCGATCGATAATGACTGGGTCCGCTAGATGCATTGAATTGGGCCGTTGTGACACGAGTGGTCAACTCGCTGACAGCTCCTATTGCGAAGATGTGGGCAATTTTAGTCAGAAATCGGTTGTTCCTTGCGATCATATTCAATCGCAGGTGGCACGTTACAAAGCAAGTCGCAACGCAGAAAATCAGCAGTGGATTCTCAGCTTTAGGATCTTATAGGCGACTACGTGTACATAGCCTTAAAGCTTGAATTCCACCATTGATTTTCAAGCTGATTTTGCGTTGCGACCTGCTTCGCAGACGAAATCAGCAGGATTCCTAGCTTAAAGGACCAAAGTTGAGCTACCGCCGAATTCCCGGTGTAACGTTTTCTAGTGTTCACCATATCCCAGTGTCTCCATACAAAGACAGCTAGAGAAACGATGACTTTGCGATAGGAGGAACACAGGGAAATTTGTCACTCTTGTTTCACAGCGTGTGAAAAAAATGTGGAGAAACACTGAGAACTGGAACACCGTGACATTTTACACCAGTCTTTAGTACGCAGTATGGTAAAGAATCAGTTTGCTACCAACCTTAATGGTTATTTTGTACGTCTCGTCCTTTCTCAGATTCCTTCCTACTGTAACCACCCCAGAAATTCCATCGATTAAAAAGTACATGTAGTTATCAAAAGTGGCTGAAAAAGTAAAGGACGTTACAGTAGGCCCAATGGCAGTCGATAAAAATGAAAGACCCAGGTTTATTCATCGAGCGGCTCGATAAAGAACTATTTTGGTACTTTTTTGTCGAGCCGCGCGATGAGCAGTACCGTACATCGTAGATTCAGAAGCTACGAATACACTTCTGATTTTCTGCTTTGCGACTTGCTTTGCAACCTGCTACCTGCGATTGAATGCGATCGCAAGGAACTGATACCGTCGGCGACCGATTGCCGACTGAAATTGACCACATCTTCACTATCACCATTGGTGGAAATCACGTCTCTATGCACTATGGAGATCGAGTGCCAAGTTGCAACGCAACCCAGTTGCAAAGCAAGTCGCAACGCAAAATCAGCTTGAAACTTCACATTCCGGCAGAGCCCTTTCAAAATCAGCAAAGGATCTTATAGATCCTTATCTCAATTTTTCCACGGACGTCGACGCCATTGCCTCAGAAACCGAATCCGCCATTTTGCCTCAAAGTTTTGGAAGACAAATCTGCTGATTGGTCAATGTCAAATTTGTCTTGGGTCAAATACATCTATATGAATACAAATGAGGGCAGCTCGACATTTAAGCCGAATTTTGCGTATTGTTTAAGCTACGAATCCACCATTGATTTTTTTCAAGCTGATTTTGCGTTGCGACTTGCTTCGCAAGTGGGTGGCGTTACAACTGGGCACTCGATCGTCGTTGTGGACTCGCCAGACGTGATTTCCATCAATGGCGAAGATGCGGTCAATTTCAGTCGGCAATCGGTCGGCGACCGCTGTATCAGTTCCTTGCAAGCGTATTCAATCGCAGGTAGCAAGTTGCAAAGCAAGTCGCAAAGCAGAAAATCAGCACTGCACAGAAAAAAACCGATCTCAACTCGAGATAAAATGAGTCTCCAGCCTACTATTTTGTCCCTAAAATGAGTTTCCTTTGCTACTCGAACCGAGAATGAGTACCAGTTTTCTTAAGCTGGAGCCCTCTTGCATCGACTGGAGATAACTTCAACTGGAGTCTCATTCTGAAGTGGAGACAAAGTCTACTCATTTTGAGTTTTCTCAGTTCTCCAGTCGATGGGACACTCAGGGCATCAGCTAGAGAAAATTGGAACCGAGGGGAACCAAAATCTGCTCATGAGGAACTCGGTGGTGTGGTGGTTCTGGTGTCCGACTTGCGAGCAGAGGGTCCTCGGTTCGAAACCTACTGGGTGTGAAATGTTTTGTTTTTTTATATATGGAGACATCACTTGTTTATTTGATTCCAGACAACAGACAATCCGGTGGAAACAGCTGAGAATCATTTTAACCAGTTGGAGACAATGTCATCTCAAGTGGAAACCCAGTTATGTCCATTCGAGTTGCAAAAGAAACTCATTTTAGGGACAACAGTTGGAGATTCATTTTATCTCGAGATGAGATCGTTTTTTCTTTCTGTGTGGATTCCTAGCTTTAGATAGCCGGACTCGACAAATAGCCACAAACTGAAAAGGAATCCATGATGATCGGAAAGAGTTTTTATTGGAAATACCGAAGTTGTCATTAGACACATGACGAGAGCTCAATCATACTTATGTACGGCGGGCATGGATATTTATTGGACGATTAACCCTCCTGAATTAGAGTTTTCCAATTACGAATGCTGTTTTATGAATGGAGGTTATGTATTTTAATTGGACGGGTTTTGTAATGCCATTTTCTAAAAGATTGGATGAAAATGATTGACCGTGTATGGCGGGGCCCTCTGCATAAAAATTTGACCAAAATGATTGATGAAAAAGTTTGATGAATATGATTGATCGTGTACAGCGGCCATTATAAGGACTTCCGATTGCCGTATAAGGTAATCGCAAGGGAACGCAACCCGCGATCGTATCCAATCGCAGGTACATTGTAGCACGTTGCAAAGCAAGTCGAAGCGCAGAAAATCAGCACTGGATTCCCAGCTTCACCTCATATTGACGAAGTGTCTTAGTGTTTACCTTGTGGGCGGATTACCACGTTTTTAGTGAAATGACCGTTTACAAATGTAAATCCGATTTTAGAGTAGGCCTAATACGGCGATTCAACTGATTGTACTTACTGGAGAAATAGTTCCATTCCTACAGAACTGAATTTCCAGTTGCAAATTGTCATAAATGTCAATTGTTATTGATTTTGACAAGGGTGGAAGGTTTCCCTCGATTACTTTATAACGGAGAGTTTCCAGGCGTCGAGATTGGCACGGCACCTCCAAGTTGACGCATTGGTCTATTCTACCAACTGAAGAAAGCGCTATTCGTCTTGGGTACTTAGGGCAGGCAGGCGATGTGAATGGAACTGAAAGGGAAAAAGTCCTATACTCGGGGAAAATACTAGTATTGTATTCCTTGTGGTCACACAATTCTCCGTAATAAGCTTGACTATAGAGGTGCTAGACGTGACGTCACACCCTAATTAGCATAGAATTCTTCCAGTTGCAAATTGTCATAAATCCCAATTCTTATTGATTTTGACAAGGGTGGAAGGTTTCCCTCGATTAGTTTATAACGGAGAGTTTCCCGAGATTGGCACGGCACCTCCAACTTGACGCATTGGTCTCTTTTACCAACTGAAGAAAGCGTTATTCGTCTTGGGTACTTAGGGCAGGCAGGCGATGTAAATGGAACTGAAAGGGAAAAATATTGTATTCTTTGTGGTTACAAAATTCTCCGTAATAAGCTTGACTAGAGGTTCTAGACGTGACGTCACACCCTAATTAGCATAGAATTCGCAAGAATTGGTGCGGCCATTGGCCGTCAGTGTCAATGGGTTTAATACTGAAAGAAATCACATTTTAACTGTAATATTTTCCAAACTACTACCTTTCTTATCATTTCAGTTTCTTAATATATGATTCTGAAATAAAATCACAGGCTCTACAGCAGTCTGATGACTGAATGACACTACCTGTCTGTTGTAAAAACAGGGAAATGTGCTGAATTACATAGGGCTGTCGTGTATTATTGACGGGCAAGCACATGGATAATAATGTATTAATTAGCTCATTAACATTGAGTTGTGACGTTGGTGAAGAACCTCTTCCGGGTTTTCATCTCTGCAGTGTAAACAAGGCTTTATATGATATGCCAGAAGACGCACTGGCAGCAGGGACATTTGTGGTGCCAACCATCTCCAGAAATACATTAGGTCCTGGAAATGAAGTTGAATTTCGTATTCGTACTTCGTTTTTCGTCAGATTTGCGAAACCTCCCTATTGGTCTCTCCAAAAATAGCTAAGCTTATCTATTTTTGGTCTCTCTCATCTCCTTTTTCTCAAATAGTGACACATTTTGCAGTGTTCATATCATACCATAAAGGAATCAAACCTAAAGGTTCAACTTTCAAATTTAGCATTTCACAGAAAAAAAAAATCGATCTCAGCTCAAGTTAAAATGAGTCTCTAGCCTGCTATTTTGTCCCTAAAATGAGTTTCTTTCCTACTCGAACCGAGAATGAGTAGTTTTCTAAGGCTTTACCCGCAGTTTTCTTGCATCGACTGGAGATAACTGCAACTGGAGTCTCATTCTGAAGTGGAGACAAAGTCTACTCATTTTGAGTTTTCTCAGTTCTCCAGTCGATGGGACAGGGCATCAGCTGGAGAAAGTTGGAAAGAAACCGAGGGGAACCAAAATCTGCCCATGAGGAGCTCGGTGGTGTGGTGGTTCTGGTGTCCGACTTGCGATCATAGGGTCCTGGGTTCGAAACCCACTAGGTGTGAAACGTTTTTTTTTATATGGCGACATCACTTGTTTATTTGATTCGAGACAACAGACAATCCGGTGGAGACAGCTAAGAATCATTTTAACCAGTTGGAGACAATGTCATCTCAAGTGGAGACCGAGTTATGTCTATTCGAGTTGCAAAAGAAACTCATTTTAGGGACAAGAGTTGGAGATTCATTTTATCTCGAGATGAGATCGTTTTTTCTTTCTGTGTTTATAAATGTGGACAGTATCCCTTTAAAATAACAGATTTGCATTCTGACTGTTCCATATGATAGGCACGGCCCTTCTGCATGTTTATTGCAAATTTTGTTGAATTCAGAGTAGTTGATCTTATGATACAAAAGGACTTAATTAATGAGAACCCCACGAACGATGAGAGCGCAGGGTCATCTGTGTACATTTGAATAGGCTAACGTACATTTGTACCTGGAACACTAATTGTGCTGAAAATAGCTCTGTTATCCTCAGAAATGTACCCTACTACCATAAAAAAAGTTGAAGCCCCTGCCTATTACGTGAAGCCAAAATTCAGGCAGTGAGAGACATCTTATGGCAACACATGAAGTGTATCCCTCAGTTACTTCATCGTTCGCAGTCAAATCTTTTATGTTTGATTCCTTTATGATCCTACCTTGTCCTTCAGGCTCTGTAGTCAAGCAAGCGATCCAGTTGGACTGTCTCATCGATTTCGGGGAAGAAGAGTTGTAACTTATCTGTATTAGATAACGTTCTTCCTGTTTCAGATCATTCAAAAACATCATGTTCTCAGACGCCGGTACTTTCATTTCTTTCGTCTTGTTTCCTGAATCCCTCACCAATAGCGTGAACCATTCGAATTTTGTCGCTGGTTCTTCTTTGAGCGACCATTGGATGAGGAATGAATTGTAAGCCATCGTCTGGCCAACCAAATCGATGCTCAATGCTGAAAGATACAGGGTTGTTTGAAAGATACCTTTGGCACTCAAAAATATTTTTACCATTAATAGAAATACATGTAGACGCGATATGATTTATGTTATTAGTCCATGAGCCAGACCGGTGTGAAAGAAATGCAAGTCCGCCCGGAACCAAGGTCCCATGGACCTTGGTTCCTTAGGAATGGGTGCCCTACGGGCCCCCATTCCTTAGGAACCACTGTCCTACCCGGACTTCTGTTCCTGTGTTACCAATCCTATATAAAAGGTATAGGACTCTGATTACTAGGGGACTTAGATTTCTTTTACAACAGTGACACTACAGAAATCAAAGTCCGCCGTAACCGAAGTCCTTCCCCTTTTGTAGGCCTATTAATGCACAATAGAATCTGTATGGCTCTTTAATAGAACATGCATTCAAATAGCTAAAATAATCGGTGGTCGGTCAGCCGGTCACTCGTGGTGTAGTGGTTCGGGGACCTGCACATAAAGCAAATACTGCGGGTTCGACTCCCTGTCGGGCAACTGTTTTTTTGTTTAAATTTTTTTTCTTGTCATCTTCGATCATTACACAACATTGTCTTTTGGACTTTGATTCCTAATCGTAGGTCTATGGAGTTGTATGTCTAGAAAAGCATGTCAGGCGGACTTGCATTCCGAGGAAAGCAGGTCCGGCGGACTTGCGTTCCGAGGAAAGCAGGTCCGGCGGACTTGCATTCCGAGGAAAGCAGGTCCGGCGGGCTTGCATTCCTAGAAAAACGGGTCCGGCGGGCTTGCATTCCTAGGAAAGCGGGTCCGACGGAGGACCTGATGTATCGACGCCTGAAAGGGCAAGTGAACGATGCACTTTTATTACATGACATTTTACCGAGGGTGATCTTGTCATGACTATATCCCCGCAGGGACCAAATCACGGCCCCATTTTCATCATGTCGTGCTTGGCGCAAGTTTTCAAATTGCAACACCTCACTGCGAATGAAAAATATGTGCAGAATGTACATCATGTGCATAACTCAAAGTATTCTGCGCATATTTTTCATTCGCAGACTGATGTATATCAACCCTGAAGTTTTCTTTAATTTTGAGTAGGACTTGGGATCCTAGATTTCTATCGTAACGGAAGTCCGCCTGGGACCACTGTTTCTAAATGTTGGACCTCTATTCCTAAGGAAGTGCAGTCCTAGGACTATGGTTCCTAGGAATCTTGGTCCTAGGACTACAATTCCTAGTTGTCCGGGACCGTAGGACTTAGATTCCTAAGAGTTAGGGTCCGTAGGACTTAGAATCCTAGGAGTTAGGGTCCCGCGGACCCTACTTACTAGGACCTGGGTTACTTTCACACCTGTACCAATTTAGTGACCTGGGCTGGGTTGCACAAAACTCATGTTAGCGCTAACTTGGTGTTAGCGCTAGGGATTTTTACGTCATCTAACATAAAGTTAGCACTAACACCAAGTTTAGCGCTATCGTGAGTTTTGTGCAACCGGCCCCAGGACCCACATTTATAAAACTACTCAAGTCTAAGTGTGATACTTATCTTCTGTGTTGAACAAAGGATAAATGTCACACTTCGACTTAAGTAGTTTTATGAATATGGGCCCAGGACCCGTATTCATAAACGTCTTAAGTCTAAGTATGAAACTTATCCTTTGTTCAACACAAAAGATAAGTATCGCACTTAAGTAGTTTTATGAGTACGGGGCCAGATCCAACATGGATTTTTGGTCAGTCTGATGTCTGAGGTGTCTGAAATCACATGATGGACATTTCAATTCAGTAGCTTTATACCCCTAAATTAAGATTCATAAAATCATTCATTTGATATACAGCTAACTTGTTTCTCGCCGGTTTTAGACCCTATAAATGTATTACCAATAGATAGAAATATGGCACCTCTCAGTCTGGTAGGCCTGTTCAGAATTATGAGTTAATTAGTACATGTGCTTGTTGTAAAAACGGCATTTTCGGTGATTTTGATGGATTTGGGGCAAAATTTGACATACATGTATCTATGTTACAGCGATGTCATACAATGTATAAAATATAGGCCTACCTATCTGGCTGAGTGGTGCCATATTTCTATATATTGGTAATACATTTATAGGGTCTAAAACCGGCGAGAAAAAAGTTTAGCTGTACATAGTCTATGCACACTTGAATTTGTAATACAAATCTGTATAAGTTGCAATGGGATTCCAATGAACGATTTTAAGAATCTTACATGTAATTAGGGGTATAAAGCTGCTGAATTGAAATGTCCATCACGTGATTTCAGACACCTCAGACATCAGACTGACCAAAAATCCATGTATGGATCTGGTCACTAAATTGGTACTCAAAATCGGTCTGGCTCATGGACTAGGCCTATATATTATGCCATTTGTACTTTTTCATCCAATAGGAGCTGTCAGCGAGTTGACCACTAGGTGTCACTACCCAATGCAATGCATGTAGCGGACCCAGTCATTATATTGATCCAGCAGCAATCACGTACATTTTCCTGTACATTGGTCCGCTAGAACTTTGCTGCCATCTTTTGGCAATATGCGCGGCTGACTGCTCCTATTAGAGTTGTTGTCTACTCATGACTGTTCAAGGACCAAAACTGTTGCTGTACATTGCAAGTATTGTCACCCTACAGTGAACTGTTTGAAGTGCCCAACAGTTATGTGTAGACAACAACTCTATTAGAGTTGTTGTCTACTCATGACTGTTCAAGGACCAAAACTGTTGCTGTACATTGCAAGTATTGTCACCCTACAGTGAACTGTTTGAAGTGCCCAACAGTTATGTGTAGACAACAACTCTATTGGCTGCCAGTGAAACAAGCTGCTAGAGAATGATACATGTACGTCAGAGAATATAATTTTGATCATATATTTGTAGAAAGGAAGTGTTTATGTCCCTTCCTTACTGAATTGATTTCATTTTGAGAAATTTTCCTTCCTGACAACCCCAGCGTAGGCTGGCAGGTGAAACAAAGAATAAAAAGACTGGTCTCAGAATATTTGTGTCCTTTTCAATGGGGATTTCATCACACAAGTCCTATCGCTTCTAAGTTTTCATAGCTTACCTACATTGTATGATTTTTCAAAAAATTGAAGAAGTTATTCTACCTTAAAAGTACCGAACTAAGATATTTAACACAACATTTATGACACTCTCGAAGCGGGGGGGGGGGGGNTACATTGTATGATTTTTCAAAAAATTGAAGAAGTTATTCTACCTTAAAAGTACCAACTAAGATATTTAACACAACATTTATGACACTCTCGAAGCCTGAGGGGGGGGGGGTTCGCTTACCTTCACTTGATACATTCTTGCATTGAACAGCGGCACAGATTTCCCAAGTCACAAGGCTGCACAAAACCAAACCCACTGGAAAAATTGTGAAGTTTCAGAAACAAAGGTTACGGGTCCATGCAAGGAATTCTGTAGGCCGACCGATGTACACTTATTTAAAACCGACAAAAGCCCCTCAACACCAGAGCCAGAAAAAAAACGTTTTGAGCCAAAACCCGTAGGCCCTGGCTGACCAAGGGCGTAGGCTGGGGGGGGTGAACAGGGTGCACCCCTCCCCCACAGCAGCAGTGGAGTTCCGCTTGCCAAGCACCCAAAAAAAATGTTGCACCCTTTTTCGGTTCCACTGGTCTAGAATGTTATTCTGCTGTGGTTGAGTGTACTTAGGAATTTAAAACAGTCTGGTGTTCAATTTGGTCTTGTGTTTCTCTACGCTCCTTATAGCCCCTGGGCCTTGAGTTCCGGTTCCCCAAGATGCACCCCCCCCCCCCATGGTCAGACCAGCCTACGCCCTTGCTGTACCGCACAAGAAAGTGCCTATCGGTGGTTTATGGGAAAACGCGTTAACTGCCGATAGGCGCCGGTAGCACTATCGGACTTCTGTGCGGTCGGTCCAGATGTGACCGCACTGATATGAGCCTAATAGCTAGCTGAACACCATCGTGACCTATAGTTCTAAAATACTTAAAGTAAATGCTCTTCCTTTGTTTGTATCCATGTCCTATAACTTATTGGTGGTCCTCGGAATTATCATCATCCAGCAGGTTAAATTCATTTTACTCACCAAAGAAGTTGACAGCCATGATGACCGGTCTATTACGGGATGA
>NMRB01003684.1:0-12964 GCA_002633025.1 Notospermus geniculatus | reverse complement strand
CACAGTTTGTTCTGACTCTAACTGTCACCTATGTCAGGCTTTATCTTCAAAAGCTGAAAATTATCAGACACTGCTCCTTCAGAATACCGTATCGTAAGTAATGCTAGCCCAACCCAGTTGCAAAAAAGGCTGCCTTCTAAAATGATGTACCGTATTTTCACGACTATAAGGCACGGCCTTTTTTCGTGAAGAAGGGTCTGAAATTGGGGGGTGCGCCTTATAGTGTGGTGCGCCTTATCTGCGGCTTGAGTCCGACAATTTGAAGTGTCAAGACGGAAGTGTCAAGAAGTGTCAAGACGGATAAGGATGGCGGACATTTTTTTACTGACGCATATTGTGCTGCTGAAATCATGTCATTCAGTATGACCAATCAGAAGGCGTCCTCAAAAATGACCTCGAAAATTTCTCAAAAAGTCGTACAAAAAAATTCGAAGCCGTAAAATAATTCAAATTTCTTTATTCGGTTCACACCAAATGATTTGAATATGCATCAATATCAGTAGATTACGTGGGGGGAAAGGGCGAAAAACCAGGATAAAATTGAACAATAATAAACGTGTAATGATTTTTAGTGGTGAGAATGCCTGAAGGCCAGCTTACCAATAAATCTCCTACTAGTAATTCAACAGTCTTGTATTAGTAAATACTCTCTATCCGGAAATTTAAGACCACACAATGGGGAATTTCTAGGCCCACCCAAATGGCATTTTTATTCATGACCCTAGTAAAACCCCTATTGTACAACTTTTGGTCAATCAAGGGCGCGGTTAAACTACATAAAATCCCTGGGTTTTTTTGCGGTCACACCTACATGTATGAATTGCCAGGCTTCAAGAAACCTGTGTTTGAAAAACGCTGGTTTTTGAAACACGGCAATCTCGCCGTGCTTTTCGAAATCCCCGTGTGTTCGTTAGTTCTTCGCACGGCAACAGATGGCGCAGCCAATAAGTGATGTCATTTTCGCGGCTCCGACAATGTGTGCCAATTCATGTATGACCGAAGAATCAATGTTTGCAGCGCAACTGTCGCCAGGCTACTTAACTACAGTGTAGTAGTGTGACCTCTCGCCGGGATTTTCGCACACACGGGTTTGACACGGGTCTGGCATGTCTGGAAAAACACGGGTATTTTTATATAGGAAAAACACGGGTATTTTTATGTAGTGTAACCACGGCTACTCGGCCGTGCTGAAGTGAATGGTTGAGGTCGCAGTGCTGTTGATGATCAGTGTTGATTTCAAAATACATGTACTCGGGATCAATCATTTTCCACTGAATATGGCTCATTATGACACTTTTATTACGCAATCTGTCCTGTCAGTGCGTCGATGGCCAAACCTAGGTCTTTCCCACGTGAGTGGAACTCAAAGCAGAATATGGGTGGAAAACTTGTTTATTTCACAAATCATCAATAGACATCTGACAACTGGACTCTTTCAATGGCCAGTTATAGACTTCAGTAGTCCCACATTGTTAGGTGTTATTACGAGTACAGCCATAGAAATATGTGGGCGCAATCACAGGACATGATGAATATGAATTTTAAACTGGTTGGGGTGGAGCATTCTGGGACCTTATTCACAAAGCATCCGCTATTACCGGATCCGCAGAAGCCCTTTACGGGTGGCCTAACGGATCCGTTAGAATTGCGCTACGCCGTATTCACGAAAGGTTCCGTTAGAGATCCGTTAAATTGCGGAGATCCGATAATTACCGAGTTCCGTTATTGGGTAAGTCNATCCTGGGGTAAATGTCTGGGGGTACGTGTCCGGGGGTGAATGTCCAGGGGGTAAGTGTCGGGGGGGGGGGCTACATGTATACTAAGTACACTGCAGAAATGATCATCTGTGTGTAAAAATTAGGCATTTCGTGATACGGACGTAGTGTTTATGAAGGGTGTAATTACACACAAAAAAATCAAGTGCTAAATGTGTTAAATTGAGATGCACAGTGAGCCCAACGGAGATCCGCAAGCATTAACGGGAACCCTGGAGTTCCCGCAAAAATTCGCTATTTTACGCACGTGTTCTACGGATGCGTAAATTTACGGATGCTTCGTGAATACGGCGCAAACCGTAACGGAGGCTTAACGGATCCGTTAAAGCGTACGGATGCTTTGTGAATAAGGACCCTGGTCTTAAATTTCCGGATGGAGAGTAATCCGCTACTTGAATAGTAGGCTACCGTATTTCACAGTCTGGAATACACTTCCTTTTGGCTTGTCATATATATGATATGTAGACCCGTATTTTAGGCCAATCAAAGGTGGCCTTTCGTTTGGTCACCTTTTGTCAGAGGAAATCCTCACTGAGGACACCTCATACAAAATCGATTCCAAAATCAACCTTATCCATTTCCTTTGTAAAGGAGTTCCTCTGTTACTAAAGGCACTTTCACGAAAGGATTTCCTGGGATGGAATATGACGTAACGGACCGGACCAACCTTTGGAATAAAGGAGATCCTCAACTAAATTAATTAAGGGGCCGTATTCTAGAAGCTTCCTTAACTTTGAGGTCTACCTTTAGCTATTGTTTGCAGGGTAGAATACAAAAGCTTAAAGGAAAAGTGGACCTTAGCGTTAAAGAGGCTTCTAGAATATGGGCCACAGAGTTCCTTTTCCCAAAGGAGCATACTAAAATCAACGGCACCTTTAGCTTGAAGAAGCTATTTTAAGGAGGCCTTTTGCAGTCAAATCTGGAATAACTTGAGGGATCCTCAACAGGAGAACAATAGCCGTGAGCAACTCCTTTAGTTGAGGAGCATTCTGAAATACGGGCCGTAAGGTGCCTCTCCACGTGACAGTTTTCTATCGAAAGTTTGCTGTCAGATAGTCAATTATTGCTCTCAGACAGCAATAATTGCTGTCATACAGTACTGTATAGTCAATACTGACAATATAGTCAGTACTGGATAGTCAATTATTGCTCTCAGACAGCAATAATTGCTGTCATACAGTACTGTATGACAGCAATTGCTGCCGTCTGAGAGCAATAATTGACTATCTGACAGCAAACTTTCGACAGAAACTGTCACGTGGAGCGGCGCCTGTAGTCTGGTACCATATCTGCCATACATGTATAATCAGATGAAAATGGCATTGCTTGTCGAAGGTTCAAGACCACCAAGAATATTAACAGTAGGCCTATACTACAATGTACCTGGCATCAGGAATATATTCGAATCAATGTATTGACATCTGTTTCCCGTGCATAGTTAAACTATCGTGACGTAAAAAATATATTTTTGGTTTCATTTGACAAGGTTCGAAATGGTTGAAGCCGCCGCGAACGATCTGTGGCTGGTGGCATCTATAGGCGTTCATGATATTATACGTGCCTCTGTATATTTGAACACGGCCCATTCACTTGGCCAACAACAGGCCTGTTGCCGTTCAGCCATGGGACTTCATAAATCAATAGCTTCAGTCCTCATAATTTTAAGTGCATGACACCACAAAAAGGTGTTTTTGGTCGCATGCAAACTGTTTCTTATCTTTTGTGTTGAACAAAGGATAAGTATCACACTTAGACTTAAGTAGTTTTATGCCCAGGCCTAGGCCTATTTCACATTTTCAGTTCAGTTCTCACGTGACAAACATGACATATGACCACGAAATCTGTAAAAAGGGGCTGTCTCAGAAGGGCTGACTTTCCTACAAGAAACTCTCTGCTGACACCCCACAATCAATTCCTTGTACATGTAGTTGTTCTTCACTGCTCTCCTCTGCGGCCGGCCTGGAAAGAAGAATCGTTCGGTTGCATGAGGAAATCGACAAACTATCCACCTTTCAAAGCAATCGGTGATGACAATAAACGTTGGAAACCAATACATGTGTTACATCTACATTGTAATACTTACACTTTCAGCCTCACACTCTCCCCAGCCCGTTTCACACGGTGAAATTTCTGATCAAATATTCTGAGTAAGCGATTTCGTAGTTACAACTGCGCATGCCCAGAGCCCCAGCGCGATCAGAGGTCAAGCGGTATACAGCGGCCGCACTTCGATGAACACCATGAAGACCACCGTGGAGAATCGGCAGCAGCCTTTCCGAGTAGCAGCAACCTCTTCGAGTTTTATTTTACACCTCACCGAGTAAAAATGGCGGATGTCGCTGATGAGACAGAAAACGACGACAAAACTGGTGGATTTATAACTCTTACCTCAAAGTAAGTCTTTTATGATCCCGTGGAGGCTATTTTAATTTGTATACTTCATCATTCGGTAGAAAGGTTATCAGGGTTTTAGCTTGCAATCGGCTGTATGAAGTGAAATTGTTGGGATGGTTGCCGATCTGCGTAAAATTCACTGGCCTGTGCTAATGTATGTCAATCACTTCATCCTCGGACGAAAAGGCCTCTTTTAGTCAACTGTTGGCCTTTTTATCTCGCAGACACCTTGTTTCTTCCAAGATTAAGACTAAAACTTAATTATGATCACGAAGATAACCATTTTGGTGTTTGTACTTGACTACAAGAGGCATTTTCGTCCGAGGATGAAGCGATTGACACTGTAGATTTTACATGTATGCAGATCGGCAACCTTCCCAACAATTTCACTTCGTACAGCCGATTGCAAGCTAAAATCCTGAAAAACTTTCTACCGAACGATGGAGTATACAAATTAAAATAGCCTCGACGGGATCATAAAAGACTTACATGTACTTTGAGGTAGGAGATATAAATCCACCAGTTTTGTCGGCGTTTCAGCAACATCCGCCATTTTTACTCGGTGAGGTGTAAGATAAGACTCGGAGAGGGTTGCTGCCGGAACGAAATACTCGGAAAGGCTGCTGCCGATTCTCCACGGTGAAGACACAACTTAAGACTTAAAATCATTGTGCAAATCAGGCCCCATATTCATAAAACTACTTAAGTCTAAGTACGACACTTATCCTTTGTTCAACACAAAAGATCAGTAGTTTTATGAATACGGGGCCAGATTCTGGTGGATATCTGACAACAGAAGAATGATTATAAACAATTTTTCGGTTTTGTGTCCTCCGCACAGGTGTTAGATGGCAAAGATTATTGTGCAAAATGACATTGAAAACAGCCTTGTTTGCGTGCTTCGCTGTGTATAAATTTACACATGCATGTCCACGCGGTTCTGTTTATACCGATTGACCTCTGATCCGAAAGGTCTGAGCGTGCGCAATTCGTGTGTAATAACACCGAGAGACCGGTGCCCTTGAAAAACTTGTCGTGTGGTTGGGCATGGAGGCAAGGGTCAAAAAGTGCAACGCCAACGGAGTGACGGTCAAGGAGCCACGGTGGTGTAGTGGTTCGGGCCTCCGACTAGCGGTCAGAGGATCCCGGGTTCGAATCCCGCTGCTGGCGTGAGACTTTGGGCAGGTCTCTTTGCCTTACTGGCCTCTCTCCACCCAGGTGTATAAATGGGTACCGGTCGGAAATGCTCAGATTGTATGCGCTGAATGAGCAGCTCATCTGAGTTCTACTGAAAGGTTTCAGGATAGACTGGGGTTAAAGTGTGAAGTCGGATGACACCTCTACCGTTGTTGATATCAGACTATAAACCCAAACTTTAACTTTTTTTAACTTTTAAACCGGTTTGATATTTTGCTTCAATGAGGCCGTCTTTTTCTAATTTATGTTTTGACTGGAAATACAGCTCTGGAAAAAAAATATTAGACCACCTCGGTTATTTCTTCTCATTTCCCATTAAAATAGGTCCCACAAAAAGTTTATTCACCCTTTTGTGCCACACTGCAGTATTTTAAGGTGCTCTAGTTCGAATTGTAAACATTACGGTGTGCCACCTATTGTCAGCTTCTGGTACATGTACAGTGTACTAACAAATCAGATAAAAGTAAATTAAATCTCGCCTTTTACAACTTTTTGTTTGTTTTTGAGCGTAAAATCATAAATATATTTCAGTTGCAAGAATATTTATCAAGATAGATATAAAAATAGATAACATTCATGTTTTGGTATACACAGTGCTGCCACCTGTCCGAGGAAAAATAACTATTATAATCAACCATGTAAATAAACAAATCGTAATGTTTACAATTCGAACTAGAGCACCTTTAAGTATATTAAACCTCGTAAAAACAGGACTTCAGTCGAAATATAAGCATAAAGTCCGTATGATGCTACATGTATAAATGCTGTTCGAAGAATTTAGGTTCGATTAGAAGCATGTAAAGTGGACAGCTGTCTACACACAGGAAATGTGGAGTGTGCACTTCAGGTCCTTCCTTTTAGTCAGAACTTTTGACAAGGTCCTTCTAACTGACAGGTAGAGATTTGATAAGAGGAGTTTGTCTCATGCAAGTAGTTCAGGGTTTATTTCCTGGCGTGGCTTGGAATCGAACCCTGGTGACACTGCTGCCAATCTCCAACAACCACCGCGGCGCCAGAAGATCAATCCGTTAAGAACAAGGCCGGATCTGTCTGACCTATGTAATGAGGGTGAGAACATGACTGACGTGGGTGAAAATAAGATATCCTTGGCCAACTTTCCGTGAAAAATACTCTCAGGAGGAGTTGTCTATCATCGGCAGAGTGAGGACAAGAGGAACGCTGGTTCAGATTGACACAGACTCATGTATAGCCCACATTATTTGACATTAAGTCTGTCAAAGCCAAAGACATAGATATACCGGTAGGCTATAGGAAAACCTGAGCGAGTAAATGGGTTCGTGAACGATTTAGAAAAGTACATGTCTGATCCGCCTGTGATGGATGGTTCGATAAGGAAACTGTCTGGGATGCCGTTTGCAACCAGCACGAAATGAAGAAATGTCAAATTTGATTTGTGTCATGTCGTGATGAAACTCAACACACGAGAACATGCAAATGTCTGCACGCAATCTTAGAGTACATGCTATTGCGTCATCGACTCGATTTATACCAAATCCCTTTTAAATTGATCCCAAAAATAGCGCTTCAGCTGTTGCAGGGCGGGATTGGAGACACGAATTCACTCGCAGTTCTGAGAATTATCTAAGTATTTGGCAACTGAGTAGCCAATACTGTACTTATTCCTACAAACAGAATGAGAGTGTTTAGGGGATAGCATCACCAAAGGTATCGAGGCGACAGTGGTCCACGACATCATCCGATACCAACACCACGGTCCTATCATTCACCTCTTCTCATCCTCAAAACGTCTCAGAAGTCTTTATCGGCCTGAGATTGAACCATGAGTCCAAACATCCCCTAAGCACCAGCGTTACCGCCTCTTTCGTGTAGCTTTCCAAATCTTTAGAGCCGATCCTATAGGAAAAAACCCTTGACATCATCAGCCTTAATATTGCAGTCGGCACTTAAGTACGACTAGGCGTATTGCTATTCTCCTCCACTCACGAGGATCGCGAGTTGCTTCACGGCAAATTGCCTAACGGTGAGCGGCTAAACCAAGTAGGTTAATTAAGGCTTTCCGATCATCTTAGTAATTGCTTCATTTGGTGGCGAGAATTAGAAATCGATCATGATCGAACTTTCTAAACATGTTGACGGCTCACGAATTTTCGCTATTTTGCTGCTTAAATTAATTATGAAGCTCGGATGAGTTGGTGAAGGGGTAAGGTTCATGGCGATGTCATTCCATCATTTAAACTAATAAACGTCAAATTCTGTTTTTCAGGACGAAAAGAACCAAATATTAGTCACCAATGTATGGCTGGACCAGGTACGTATGAACGTATACAACGTTTTGTGTTCACCGCTGACTCATCTTAAGAAAATCAAAGTGGCTTGTTTGCTTGGGACTTCCATGAATGCCACTGTGGCAGTCATTGAAATCATCCGTAGAAAGCTAACATCGAACGGACGGCGTTGTCCTCAGTGCACCACTTCTCAACAACCTGAGAACATCAGGGGTTCTTGGCACTTGCTTTCTTCGTGCGGTGACGAAGGGAGTGCTGAGAACCTCTGATTCTCAAGATCCTTCTCAGCGTCACTCCGTACTTCTCTGTTGCATTTGCGTGTCAACGAGATGGAAGTCAACAGCAAACACGTTGACTTGAACGTAAGAGCAATGCATGCAAACAAAACATGATTAAAGATTATTACATTCAAACTCAGGACACGTCCGAAAGAAAATGTCATAAATGCCATCAGCACATTGCAATATCCATGATGTTTGACGGCATGGAATGTTGATCTATAGACTTGATACAAAAAACGCCATGCGTACAACTAGGTCACAACGATTTCAGATATCTTATCGGCGACATCCAATCAAAATTCTTCTGTAAAAAATATTGTATCGAACATTTTACTGCATGATTGATAACATGTGTCGTCAGACGTGACGTTTAAAGAATGGTTTTAGCTGATTAAGAAGGCGGCGGGATTTCTTGGAGAGCTTGTATACGGGGGATCTGCTCTTTGATGAAAGTGGTGTGCCATATAGTCCCTAGTTTGGGAGACTGAAAGCATCTTTCCAAAGACCCCGTAACATCCTTACTTTGCCTTCTGTAAGCCCCCGTCACATATCCACCGGGCCCCGTACGATTTTCCCCACCCAGCCGCTTGTAGTGGACAGTACGGGTCCATTACGATTTTCATGTTCATTTTCATTTCTACGGTTTGCATTCTCCGGGGGCAATCTGTCTGTTTTTACTCGCCGTACGGGCCCCGGAGTGGATATGTGACGGGGGCTGTAAACATGCAGTGGCCGACACCAAGTGGGATTTGCAATCTACGGAATGGCGTGTGAGATGGCACTCGAGAAGTGAGAAAGTTAGCATAATAGCAACTTGTGCCACCGTTTGTTCGAGTAGCCTATCCGACCTCAGTGCAAATCGTTGTATTGCACCAGGAAGTAGGTTGGGCGTCTTTTTCTGCGGTGCTTTGATCCGGTCCAGAAGAAGATATTGGTCCCACCTCTCGTCCTTAGGGATACTTCCCTGTCCCATCCTCCCATCGCAGAGCTTTGGTCTCGCTCCTCTTCATACATTCGTGTGAGCGGATGAAAGGAGCGAGGTAAAAACCCCTGCTGTGGGAGGATGCGCTGTCCAGTCCTGAACCTGATCATCAATCCAGTCACGATGACTGCACCCATTTGGTATTGGCAATGCCTTGCCCTCATGAATATCACACGCCGGATTTCATTTACCCAAAATATATAACGTCTCCTCTTTATATTACCATAGTCTACTGATGATATCGTGAATGAATCTGAAAAATACGATTCTAAAGGTCAGACTCATTAGGTGAACGTTCCACCCACCTTTATATTCTACTCGCTTTAAAACATCAACTGTCGTCTTTTATAATGGTATCTTCAATTCAATATTGTATGTCTGCGATTGATCCAAAAAGCTTCTCACTAAGCAACAATAATTGGATACCAAAAGGTTCTTTGTTTTGTATTTGAGTGGTTGCCAATCCTGAGAGAGATATGTTACCATTTTGGCGATAGAATCTCTTGTTAGGCATAATCATCCATAAAGTCGTCTTGTACATGTTAGTTATCATCAAGAATTTCGTTTTGAAACACTGAAACCTGAGCCAAGGCCGCCAAAGTTGCAGTGGTTCATGATTCAGCGCCCCCAAGGTGACATGTTCCACTGTAATCACGGAACACGTTACGTAATCCATCACATTCCATTTCCTCCTCGTGGTCGATGTAAAAAACGTCACATTTCCTGTGGACAAAGCTCTCGATATCCTGTCCATCGCTCATCACGTCCACATTGGAAGATCAGAGCAGGCAGATTCTATTAATTGCTTGTCATATCGAATGGTTTTTCATATCCAGAGTCGTTGTGCTGATCGATGCTGGCTTTCTTTCTGTTTACACGTCATAATACGGCCTGGCCATTTAACATAAGCGACACTTAGCAGCGTGTGCCCTATCTTTATATCATATTCTTCCATATGTAAGACGATAACCAAGTCAAATCGTGCCAAGCAATACTCTCGCCAAAATATACAACAGGTGTAGGCGTGATAGAGAATATCTGCAACCACGGCGAGCTCATAAAATCATTACTATCGAATGTATAGTATTTGTATGTAGAGAAAAAAGGGCCAACGTCATGTGAATATTACTCCACTGGGTGAATCAGTCATGTTGGAGTTCATTAGACCAGCATGCCAGAGGTACAACGACCAGGGGTAGGAGCTAAGGCTCAGTTAAGATAATTCTTCTCCTTGCTTGTCAACATTCGTTGCTTGATTACAAGGCCCCCGCCTTGGGGGACCTCATCGACCTTCCACTGAGTTGGAAGTTGTGAAACGCCCGACTTCCTTCCTCGCAAACTTCCCAAGGATCGTCAACACACATCTGTACACACTCTAATGTGTATGAGGGCTGTGAAGGCCTATTGTGTTTTGAAGTGTGGTTGATTTCTCGTCAGTGGTATGGTCTACGACTTGTCTCACTTGTTGAAGACAATGGCTGAGTGATTTTTGGGCGTGAAGAATGAATGGCTGGGAATGCATGTTGGCTGTTTTAGTGCGCGTGGCTGTCTGGTGCACTCCAGTCTTTGGTGGTGTCACGGTGACTTTACACCATACCCTCTACCTACCAATAATAAACAGGTCGACTGGTTCCCTGTCCACCTCCCAATCAGTGTGTTTGTGGATGGTCACAGGATCAGTCTGAAGTAGACTGATCTTCTGACCACTTTTCACTACTCATGACATGTATGAAGAGCAATGAACTGACAGGGAACCAGGCTAGGCAGCCATGATGGAATGGTGGTTCATGTCCACATGAGATGATCAAAATGAGTGGATTTCTCCCAAAACGTTGTGTAATTTATAATTTTAGAAGTCTGTTGTGAAAATACAATCTTTGCAGAGTACAAAAATGTATTAGTAGGTGTGATTTCGGTTTTTTAGGGGTTGAAAACGGTGCCTGAAAATTGGGTCCAGTGTATGCGTAGTGCATTTTTTTAGTAGGTAGGCCTAGAGGGTATGGTGTAAAGTCACCGTGGTGGTGTGAAGGAGGTCAGAGTATTTTTGCGAAGAGTTGGTGCTCCGTGTACATCTTGATTATGATGTCACTGTGACTTCCGACATCATGTCAGTCTATAACTACAAAGTTGATTTACAGTTAAGCCCGAATTTATTCATACCCCATGAAAAATTATAGGAAAAATATTTAAAAAATAGACATCTGCTGAACTGGCACGCCTTAGGCTTCATTGAATGACTTTTAATCGGAATGTACAGAGATTTAAAAAATATGGGCAAAATATCACAGAAATATCACAATTTCATAATATCACGAAAAACTTAACTTTTTAAAATTAAAATTTAAAATATTTGATTCGAAATCGATATTATACCATCGTATGTACGGTGGCCCATAAGGAACATTTAGTTTTTATTTTATAATTTTATTTTTTTTCTACTTTTCTCCGCGGAAATAATGTTTTCTCCGCGGAAATAATGTTTTCTCCGCGGAAATAATGTTTTCTCCGCGGAGAAAACATTATTTCCGCGGAGAAAAGTTTATTCCACGGAGAAAGGTAGAAAAAAATATATGAAATAAAAACTAAATGTCCCTTATGGGCCACCGTACCATTGCAACTGATAGGTATTTTCTAAATATTTTTTCTATAATTTTTCATGGGGTATGAATAAATTCGGGCTTAACTGTAGAAGTTCATTCAATTACTTCGTTATTTCTTCGCTCTAATCTTTTCTGCTTGTTTTTCTTCAGGAATGGAATGACGAATTCCTCCGATGGAACCCCAAGGATTTCGGTGATCTGTTCGTCATGCGGCTGCCGTGCGGGAAGATCTGGCTGCCAGATTTAGTGCTCTATAACAAGTAGGTACTCATGCCATCGTTATGTTCCACTCTGCTTTCCGAATGCACATAGGCCTACATGTTCAGCTGAACTTGACTGAGGTCTCTGCGAGCCATTGGGTGCTATGAATAAAAATAAGTAATAACTTTTACTCCAGTTTTTGACGTACTTACGTACCTACTAGCTAGTAGATACTGATTTTTATTCATATCACCCATTGCATGCATGTTCTGTACTTCTGCAGGATTTGTATGAAGCCTTACTTGCAATGCGGGATCGGTGGTTTGAAGACTGTGTATCCTAGCCACTAGAAGTTAGACTGCAACCACCATTATTTCAGTGCACACACAAACAAGTGCAAGTGTCGACTAATGCATTGATGCACTCTGATTTGTCCGACTCCAATCATTGTTGAATTCGTCCTTTCCGCTCTCAGGCGATTGTTCCAGGAATCCTGATTAGCACAGTTGGCCATACTTCGTCAAATCTGTGTTGACCATCATCACGATCTCATCGTCCCAACCCATCTTCTAATAATGATACCAATAGAAGTACCGTCTCGAGATTAATAAGACTCGACACTACAGTATAGTATCATATAAAAGCCAGACAATTCCACCTTACGACCATCCCTCAGTCGGAGAAAGTGTGTGATTGTTCTCCTCATTTATAGCTGACAGATAAAGGGGGCTTAGGTTCATAGTCAAAGAATCCGAAAAGGAAGAAGAATACGGCTAACAAAAATAGGGAGGTTTCGGAAGCGCCCGGTTAGGCCCTACGACGACGTTTATCTATTGTGTGGATATACCCAAACAATAGATAAACGTCGTCGAATGGCCTAACCGGGCGCTTCCGAAACCTCCCTAATGTCTTCATATTTAAAACTACAACTATTAACAGAGCAGCAAAGCTTTTCGGAGTACATACTCCATCTTCAGGCTATACACATACTGGCAAAACTACGGGGCTCATCTGGTGCAGGTCAGATTTGTCGCATTGCCTTAGAAACGGGACGGAGTCTTAAATTGAAGTGCTCATTCTTGACGAGTAAAATCTGATTGTGGCACACCCTTTCTGTTATGCCGTTGTAACGTTTTTGAATGTCCCCTGTCTGAATGTTCCCCTCCTATTGTCTTACGGAATAAGCTGCGACTTAACAACAGGGAACTGTCGATCTATCTGTAAGCATTTCCCAAACAATAAGGGGAAACACTGGCATACGGAAACA
>NMRB01003683.1:0-55463 GCA_002633025.1 Notospermus geniculatus | reverse complement strand
ACGTCGCAGGCGATAATCGCCTGTGAAGTCGCTGCGCTATGTCGCACGCGACAATTTCCTAGGACGATCCGCAAAGGGGCGACTATTTTGCTGGAGACGGTCGCAGTAGCAGTGGACTGGGCCAAGCGACCAAAAGTTCAACATGTTGAACTTTCGGTCGCTTGGTTGCCGCTGTCTTGCATTGTCCTTTTGTCCACTGTTTCCGACGGTAAAACTGGCCAATCCGGAAACGTTCCACCGGTCACCTGACAATGTGCACGTGCTGAAGACGCACAGGTCTTTCTTGGTCGCTCATGTAGTCGGCAAGTGAATGTGTTTGCAACGAAGCGATCACTGAAGCGATTATGTAAAGAGACCAGTCGGAGGGACTTACCGCGCGACCAAATTGTTTAATTCAGTCGCGTAACAATCTGCCGCAAAGAGGAGACCAAAAGGTAAAAATGTTGAGTCGCTGGCCTGGTCGCAAGGCCGATCGCCCAGAAAATCGCTCGAAAAATCGCTAGTGTGCGGAGCCCTTTAAGCATGGCGCACACGAGCGACTAAAACGGGGGCGACTACCGATGCGACTACTACGTCGCCTGCGATAATTACCTTGGAGGTCGATCAATGATGTCGTCCGCGACATCACTGATCTTCCTTCACAAAGGGAAAGTCGACGTCATTGTGGTAATGAGACCCAACGATCTCAAACAACTGCGAAGAAACGATGTTGATCGAAGCGAGAATCATCAGGGCCGTAGCTAGCTTTTTTTCGCTAGGGGGGCATTTTAAGCAAACGAGCTGCCCGGGCGTAGGCTTGGCATTCGAGCACGAAAGGGACCTGTTTTGCGGGGGTTCTGAGGGGGGCTCCCCCAGAAAAATTTTGAAAATTAGAAGCTCTGAGATGCAATTTGAGGTCAATTTCCTGCACTCTGAGACACGAACAATTCTGATCTTTTATCTCATTTGATTTTGCTGAAAATAAATTTTTTTTGAACAATTGCAGAGGCATATTAACCGCAAACCTTGTGCCCTTCAAACAGAATACTTAACCCTATGTGTCCCGAACAGATGGGTTTGGTGATGAGCCAGTCTTGTTGTGAAGTCTGTCTGTTGGATTGAGAAGGACGACAGGAACTCACTGGGGGTCATCCCTTATGTCCACGTATTGCCAATAGGTTGAGATCAGCCGGCACCTATCACGGATCATATATACNCGAGCGATTTTTCGAGCGATTTTCTAGGCGACCACAGAAGCGACTAAACATATTTTCAGTTTTTTTAAATTTTTGTTGGCTTGTTTGCGATAAATGCTTCCTTGGAAGATCAGTGATGTCGCGGACGACATCATTGATCGACCTCCAAGGTAATTATCGCAGGCGACGTAGTAGTCGCATCGGTAGTCGCCCCCATTTTAATCGCTCGTGTGCGCCATGCTTAAGCATGGCGCACACGAGCGACTAAAATGGGGGCGACTACCGATGCGACTACTACGTCGCCTGCGATAATTACCTTGGAGGTCGATCAATGATGTCGTCCGCGACATCACTGATCTTCCAAGGAAGCATTTATCGCAAACAAGCCAACAAAAATTTAAAAAAACTGAAAATATGTTTAGTCGCTTCTGTGGTCGCCTAGAAAATCGCTCGAAAAATCGCTCGTGTGCGCCATGCTTTAAGGCCAAGTCACGAGTTGCAGAGGCATATTAACCGCAAACCTTGTGCCCTTCAAACAGAATACTTAACCCTATGTGTCCCGAACAGATGGGTTTGGTGATGAGCCAGTCTTGTTGTGAAGTCTGTCTGTTGGATTGAGGAGGACGACAGGAACTCACTGGGGGTCATCCCTTATGTCCACGTATTGCCAATAGGTTGAGATCAGCCGGCACCTATCACGGATCATATATACGAATACCGATCGAAATGACCAAACGCATGTAACGAAACGACCGAATTCGGGTAACGAAACGACCAAATCAGGTAACGAACTGACAGTAACGAAAAGGCCGTGTAACGAAACGACCGTAAACCAGGTGTGGTTAGGTGTCGCATACTTGGCACCACTAGACGGTCAAGGTCGGGCTGGCTGTACTCTGTGACGTCATTATGACGTATGGCTGAAAATATATTCAGGCCAGTTTTGGCTGTTATAATTACAGCGGGAGGTAGGTTTTACACGTGATCACTATTAGCGGGAAGCAAATCTAAAATGCAGTGACCCGGGCAGTGACCTGTTTCTATTTATAGCGCACATACTGTAGGACCAGCAGCCACACTTCACAGGTGACTTCCAAGCAACCTACAAATGTAGATTGTCACTGAACTGAACAGGCCTACTTTCACGTTCTCAATTTCACTGGCCTATTTAATTTATTGAGGTTGTGGAAAATATGGTGTTCAAATATTCGAAAGATCACTTTCACTGTACAATAGGCCTAAATGCCAAACTTTAACACTGAGGAAATTGCCATGCCATTTTGAGAAACATTAGGAAGTATACCTAAAAAAGTGTTAGGCCTACGAACCAGCCCGGCCCGGTCTCCCCTGTGACCACATACCGCATGCTCCTTTTTCGCGGGAAAAGGGCGTCATTTTCGGCAGCACTGTTCGGGAAAAAATTCCCGAAAAACACATAAAATAGGGGTACTTTGAATGACTTTTCTTCCGAGAAATTCTTTAAAACGGGGCCAAAAAGTCCTATTCTCAGTCGTCCATGGAAGAATAATTCCTCCATGCTCACTGCAGTCCCCGACGAGTTATCCCTTCCGTGGCCTATATACACGCACCTTTCCGGGTCTTCAGGCCGCATCATTTCGCCCAGCAGTTACCTTATCCCCAACGAGGACCTCGTGTAGCGCATCCTATCCGAGTCTCCGTTTACTTTGAATGACTTTTCTTCCGAGAAATTCTTTAAAACGGGGTCAAAAAGTCCTATTCTCAGTCGTCCATGGAAGAATAATTCCTCCATGCTTACTGCAGTCCCCGACGAGTTATCCCTTCCGTGGCCTATATACACGCATCTTTCCGGGTCTTCAGGCCGCACTTTATCATTTCGCCCAGCAGTTACCTTATCCCCAACGAGTACCTCGCGTAGCGCATCCTATATCCGAGTCTCCGTTCCTCCACAAAAAGGGGTGAAAATATCTTGGGCCCTTCCATTAGGGGGTCGACTCTACTAATTGGATGAAAAAAGCCCACCGGCGCAGAAAGGGGTGGAAAATTTCCCTTGCTTCCTTCCAGAAGGGGGTTGTCCTTTTAAACTCAGGACTAATATAAAAGCATGTGTGCCATAGTCGAATTAAGGAGTGAGGGGGCCGGGAGTGCTGGCGATTGAGGGTCCGGTACGGTAGGAAGCTGGGGCTTCAAGTCTTCCAACTTTTAGAAACCTGTTTAAAACTCATCTAGCTACAGTATGTTGGATGGATACCAGGCAGCAGCACTGCTGATGAGGGTTGACTACACCATGCACACTGAGAATCCCTGTCCAAAATGTAAACAAAGAACACGTGTGTTTAGTCTAAAAATAGGTTAGGTCACCCTCCCACTTGAGAAGGAACAGCCATATAGTGACGTCACGAAGTACCTAAGCAGAACTTAAATTCCGGTTTTAGGAAATTCGCCGGAAATACAATAACATAAGCAATGACGTCACTGATATCCGCAGTAGACCCACAGGTACAGGGACTTGAACTGCAAGGAGTTATTTAGAAAATAAATGTTCGAATAGTTCAAGAATATCTGGCCACCTCCCGAACTTCGCCACTCATCAAAAAAGTAACCACTCTTTTCGGTGAGTGGTAAAGTTCCGGAAAACTATTCTGTTGAACTTATGTGATTCAAGTCCCCTGTGTTGGACTCCCTGCTTAAATATGTTAATGACAGCGCAATTTGTGCAATTAACATAATTCGTCCATGCATACTTCTATCGTGCGGAAAATAAATGCTGAATAGGTAGGAAAAAAGACGGCGTTTTCTCATCCCCTTGGAATTTTGTACCGCCCGAGAAGGTGATTGAAATCATTGATTGATAGGTAAGAGGGTAGGACAATTTAAAGGGGTAATATTGTTCTATTGTGGGTCCGGTCCAGTCAGGTGCCTTCCTTCTCCACTGCAATTTCCACGCAGCAGATAGAGATAAGCTTTTCACATTGCTTGGTATCAATCCAAATAGAATACACAGTAAATTTTTATTTACTGATTTAATGTCATCTGTTGAATTGTCCTTGCCGGTTGCGGATTTCATAACCAGGGGATTCAGACTCAGGCATTATATACAGTGACGGAATGGTTGGTTGGCTTCATTTTATTATTATTATTATTATTTTTTTAATCGTATTCTTATTAATTTTATCATTATCATGATTATTGTAAATAATTGCACTTGCACTCCTTCCACCACTGTGGATTGATGAATACATTCCCGAGACAGATGCCATCAACCCTTCTTCTCCTTCTTATCTGTCCTCTGTCCTGCACGGTTTATTATGTTAACTTCCTCCAAAGTAAATGTACTCTTTTACAAGGAGATAATAAACCTATTTTGAATTTGAATTTGAATTTGCCGCCAGCCCGCCAGGCCACGTGCTAAGCCAGTCTAGTTCTTCACCAGTCCGCGTTCACCAGTGGTGGCGCTGAGGTAGCGAGGTCAGATGCTGGCTAAAAAATACTGTATGTTCATTGGTCGATGATGACAGGCAGCTTTCTGCGCCGCCGAACAGTGACAATAGACTAGTCACGTGGCGTAATCGATACGTCAGTATGGGGACTGGCGGGCAGTTTCACTCACCTTGCACTATGGGCGCGAGTCTACAGTATAATCCAAGCAATAGACTTTGATATTGATAAGGTACGGGAAGAAACGATTGAAGGTAGGTCTGCCGTGACCAATGAGTTCAGCATAGGCCTAGGCCTACACTAAGCCATGCCTAAAAAGTAATATAAAGATTGTCAAAGATAGCAGTTTTTTATTCCAAAACAGCGGACAAACATAGTTAACACAAAAAAGACGTGAAAGAAAACTAATGATCCTTCTTTTAATTAATATAATATCGGCCTACACTATAGACTCTAATGTAAAACGCAAAATGAAAATGGTCCCTATAGCTACAGCATTTAGAGATAGTAAAACCTGTTGACACCTCTGTCGAGGAGATACCCTTCTCAGGCCCGGATCCAGGGTTGGCAGAAAGGGGGCGTAACTCGTCGGCAGAGGCGGTGGACAACGAAAGCGGGAAGCCCAAACGGGGCAATTTAAGTGCTTTTCGATGCATTTTTCTGGCATCTGAGAGCAAAATACTCGAATTTTTTATGTGATTGAATGTTTCTTGCTAAAAGAATCATTGATCTGCCAAAAATAGGGGGCGTACGTCCCTTCCACCCCCCTCTGGATCCGTGCCTGCTTCTATCAAGGAGAATAAACGGAACAGCTCAAACTGAAGTTGATGGTACGTTTTCCATTTCCCCGCCCTGTAATCTAGTCTCGCGTCACCAGCCTCTCTCTCTTGTAAGAGAGAGAGGCTGGTGACGCGAGACTACCTGTAATCAGGACCAATGAGTATGAGGTGTCCGTTTTAGAGAGGTTCGATACTATAACAAATGTTCAAAATGTTCTATAGGCCTATAGTTATGTGTTTATATTATGTACACTATAAAATATCATTGACTAGTTTTGACGATGAGTAGGCTCCAGAGATACGCCACTGTGAGATGAGTTGAATCACTGACAGATAATGACCCGCTGGTATTTTAGATAATTAGTGCTATCATCGTTGGCGCAATTGAGGCGGCCAAATTGAGGCGGCCTTGCTATTTGTGAACTCTGTGAGCTGATCAGATATTCGGACCAAGGCAACAACTTCCTTTACCAATATTTCATGATTTTAAAATGATAACGCCTTTCTGGTGGTGGTGTTGCATGATTGTTGTTCGTTTGAGTAATATGGTCGGTTGTAGCTTGCCAGGGAATGACTTCAAAGCCTAAGAGATCCTCCGAAAACACCCAAATCTCCTCAAAATAAGTCGGCGGGTTTTTGGAACACTTCGTTTGTATAGCAATGCGTTTGGGGCCGAGCCGCAACCTCTCCGAAATTTGCCATTCCACAAAAGTGGTCGCTCTTTCTCGCAATTCGATGAGCTACCGGTAGAGGCGCTACTGTTGTACATACAAAATAGTAAAGTACAGTTCTCCGTCCACTTCATACGCCACCAAAATCTCAGGGAAGTACTTCCTGATCAGGAGCTTGTCCACCTCGTCCTTGACGTCCTCGAATCTCAAATCTTGCTGCAGCATCCATAGTTTTGGCTGGCCTCTCTTGAAAACGGCAGAAAAGTGAACCGCGCCCTTCTTGAAGTAAGAATCGAGGTAATTCAGGCTCCGCTCACTGACAGCTTCCTTGTAAATGGTACTTTCCAGGTTGTTGAGATCAAGCTCCATATAAGGCTTGTAATCCTTCTTATCAGCGCGATGCAGGATTGCGCTCACGTGAGAGTGGCCCAGTCTGTTGACGACGCTCTGAGTGACCGGCATGTAATCATTCCTGTAGTAGTGTCCAGCATCTTCTAAGTACTCGTTCATGTGCTCGAAGAGATGGATGTAAGCGACGCGTTGCTCTTCTGGAAGCTGGAACATCAAGATGGCATGACAGATGACGCCCGAGTGAGAGTTGCAGATGTAGCTTTGCGTTATCTTCAATTGGTAACCTTTCAATTCAAGATTCTCGACGCGACGTTTGTAACGCTTCGTCAGAAGCCCATGTTCAACTACCCAATCTGTGTTCTCAACCTTGTTGCTTTTTTCGGCGACCACCGTAAAGAATGTGTTACCATTCTCGGTGTACGCGCTGAGCCAGATGGGGTGGTACCCAGCGTGTCTGAGTGCGCTGGTGTAGGCTGCGAAATGGTGTTCTGAAATGTGGTAGCGTAAAGCTTTGTCGGCAAGCTGTGCGTCGAAGAGCTCCCCGCCAATGATGTCCAAGCTGGGCCACTCGTCAACCCGAAGTACGAGATCGAGGACATCTTGTTTGAATCCCGAGATTTTGTCGCCTTTCATGTAGGACAGGACACACATGTGGGAGCCTTTTGGTGCGTTCTTCACTCCGAGGGCTGCTCGGGTCAGATCGGAACCACTGTTGTAGAAGAAGAGGTAGTGGTCGTCCACGATCGACTCCAACCAGAAGGACCCGTCGTTCTTGACAAAGACGCCCATTCCTTGCCAAGCATCTGAGTGTTGGATATAAGGCTGTTTCGGATGCTGATAGATGAGCTGAAGAGTGTTCCTGTCCGTCAGCAAGTTACGTGATCCGTCGATGGAAGAGAGAAGACGCATTGCGTCATAGATAGACATCTGCCAGATAGAGGGCAGCAGTGGTACGTCGAGATTCTTGAGATGTTTAGGTAGATCCATGTTGTTTTTGTTGGGGCTGACCTGACGAGTGAGCCGCGAATGGAACATGCCCAACGGAACCAAGATGAACTGTTTTACGTAATCTTCATAACTGGTCTCCCAGTAGACTTCCACAATTATACGCAGCAGGTATTCGTTCAAGATGGAGAACTTGAACGTCTCTCCTGGCGTCCGTTTCAACTGATCCGTCATCAGGTGACTGATGACGATACCGGGAAACGTACTTCTTGGCCAATCATCTGCCTTCGCACTCCATTCAACTGTCTGCTGCATCAGATTGGCCAAGGTCACCTGACCAACTCGTGGCTTCAGCGAATACGTCTTCTTCGCGACGTAATCAGACAGGAGTCCATTCTTTCCGAACACCTTTTCGTCCAAAGACACATACCCATCCTCTTTGAGTTTCAAAATAGCGAGGCATGCAATCAAATGCGACATGGACAGCGCTGGAATCATTTGAGGCGTTCGTAGGTCAACTGCCCTGCTGTTTTCCTTGACCAATCTCTGGGCGTACACCAACTTGCCGTCGAGCATAACGCCAACGGTCGCTTCATCCAGATGCTCGTCCTCTACGAAGGTTGCCAGGTCCATGGTCAGGCGTTCTGGTGTCATCTTGGCGGCCGTCACGACATGGAGGCTCACTGGAACGAAAGGAAACGAGGATCGTAAGAATGGTGGGAAAATACCGACTCTTCATCCGATTCATCGCCTCTATTGGGTGGCCTTGGCGGCCCTCTGCATGGTAGATGGGTGTAAGCTACTGCAGGATCTAAACCTTGGCACCCAGCGACAGCTTACGGAATCTGACGTTGGCGCCGACAGCATTCCATTGGTGGGTTAAGCCAAAGTAGAGATGTATCACTTGATGTGATTGGCTCTGCTTCCATCAAATCGCCAATCAGATTCCGGGGATGTCATGTGTATGGGTTAGGCCAAAGTACATTTGTGCCACTTGATGTGATTGGTTTTGGTTTTCCCAATCAACAGGGATGTTATCCAACTAACATGACATAAGACCTAGTTGATGTTGACAGGTTTTTGTATTGTCCTCTATCGCACTCTGTATGCGGATATGTGGAAGATTGCGACATAACAGCTCATGAGAGGGTTAATACTATTTTTGAACGTATTGTGTTGGAGAGTCTTGAAGAGGGACGGGAAAAGAAAAGGTGGCCCACATAATGTTTGTGGGACATGTAGAAATATGACAAAGTGGGTCCATGAGAGTCTTATAAACAATCACCATGCATGTCCCACCATAATCCACCCATTCTGCCACTTAGTTACCATCCACATTGACCACAACCATTCCACCTTGGCGGCAGAGTCGATTGGCGTTCGCCTGTCACTGTAGCTAGGCCTAGGCCTATACGTTCACCGCCTTTAGTTCTTCAGGGGCATGCCCTATTACCTTCCGTTTTCAGTTATAACTTTATCACTCATTGCACAAAACAACCATCTATTCAGAAACAAATCCTCTAAAGATCCCTACCCCCACCCTGGTTCCGTTAACTCTGGATGTGATTGGTTTTGGTTTTCCTAATCAACAGGGATGTTATCCAACTAACATGACATAAGACCTAGTTGATTTTGACAGGTTTTTGTATTGTCCTCTATCGCACTCTGTATGCGGATATGTGGAAGATTGCGACATAACAGCTCATGAGAGGGTTAATACTATTTTTGAACGTATTGTGTTGGAGAGTCTTGAAGAGGGACGGGAAAAGAAAAGATGGCCCACATAATGTTTGTGGGACATGTAGAAATATGACAAAGTGGGTCCATGAGAGTCTTATAAACAATCACCATGCATGTCCCACCATAACAATACATCCATTCTACACAGAGGCATCATACGTTCCGTGGCGGAGGCTCAAGTCTCTCACAATACACCAATTTATTGTACCGCTTCCTTTAATCGCCACAAGAGAATGTGTAGAAAAAGAAAACAGGGACAAAGCATGAGATAAAGATCACACTGATAAGGACTTGAATTTGTTGGGAAAATATATGAATTATATTGTCTCCTTTATAATATCGTATTATCCTATTTTCGATTATATTCTGATCATTGTTGTGCGTCTCTTGCAAAGGCGATGGGACATTTAGTCCTTGTTTACATTCCAACGTAGGCCTATCCGATTCGGTTCAGTTTTCGTCGCGACAATGGCGATTAAGTTCGCGATCTGGTTGAAAACTTTGATGTCGAAAGGTCAAAGCGTCCACGATATCTGTTTTTGCCGAGATCCCCTCTGTAGACGAAACAAGGGTGTGATAAAATAGCCTAAATATCCAGGGGATGACAGACTAGAGGACTGCAGGAACAATACAGCGTAACGTTTTCTGGGGTCATTTTTTTCTGGAACGTCCTGTTATATGAAGCGATGCTGGGTTTGGTTTAGGCGCGGGTCACAGTGCTTCCGTAAAAGTTCGTGCTTCATGATGTAAAAAATCAGTGAGGTTTCGCAAATCTGCGAAACACGAAGTACGAAATACGAAATTGGACTTTATTGCCACGACGTAATGTATTTCAGGAGATGGTTGGTACCACAAATATCGCCTGCTGCAATAGCGTCTTTCAGCGTATGACGTTAGTCCGATAGAGTTACGGTGTATATTAAACTTTGAAATTTATCTTTCTTTTCCACTTCGTAGCTATGAAGTGGAAATTTAAAAATTCAAGGTACACCAAAACCCTCTCGGTCTTACATGATACATGTATGTTAAAAGACGCGCTGGCAGCAGGGATATTTTGTACCAACAATATCCTGAAATACATTAGATCATGGAAATGAAGTAGAATTTCGTATTTCGTACTTCGTATTTCGTCAGGTTTGCGAAAACTCACTAATGCTCGCCTACAGATCTGGCGGTAAACCAAATCTCTGTGAGAATGGCCTAACCACCGACGATCTGGCATTGTGTCTTGTGTTCATGTAGGCGATCCCCTCCATACAATGTAACGGATCACAATACAAGTATTTCTTAGCGTTTCCTGTCGCCTTTATCTGTCCAAGCTTTTCTTTTTGTCTTCATGATAATACATATATGATATCTTCACCGTATATGCTGTTAAAATAAAACTCTATAAACCAAAGCAAAGGATCGCGTTCACCAACAGCCCGGACATTCAGACTTCCGATTCAATCAGAAGTGAGGAGTATAGAGAGGTCCAGGTTGACGTCAGTTACGTAATGTCACGTGATCAGCCGAAAATGGACGAACCATAAGTTACGTCTTTATCACGAACGGGTTAGGGAACCAATAATCGTTATCACAAGTGCAGAGCTGAATTTCTTCAGCAAATGGGTTGTGCCTCATTCCGTCACCACACGTCGCCACCCAGGTTGGCCGACGTCACAACCCGAATGGGCCCGAGAAAGAGAGAGTGCGGGTGTTCTCTACCCCCTGGGCCGATCATCCAGATCCAATATTTAGGAAATTGGGAACTTCTTTTTGTAACCGGAAACAATATTGAATAGTATTCAGTAAATGGGATGATAGATTATTGTTGTGACCGAGCCATGATTGTTGTTGTCTGAATGGGCAGACGAGACAAACAAAACACGGGCGCCATTTTGGGACGCGAGATGTCCCGGGGTTGTACTCATCCATTCAGTCTTTTTCTCGGGATATCAGCCTCTAAACTAGATCATGTACTACATTAACTCTTGCCAGCAGCACAGAAGTGTGAATGTTGTGAACACATTACGTCTACGTGCCTGACTGAAATCCCAAAGGATGAATGGGGCGCTGCTAAATCAGTAAATTGGGCGTCTCGTTCGTTGTACCGCACCGACGGAGCTGCGACAAAAGTGAAACCAAAAATAGATAAGCGAGTGCAATTTGGAATTTAATCAGTTTTTTAATCGATAAACATTGGATGTTTGCTTAGATGGTACATAGCAGGTCGACTGACACCCCTGACCGAGCACGGATGTGAAGGGGTCATCCTCGGATATTTTCGTACAAGTGTGAAGACATGTCTTCTTTGTCTTGGTCATGTTCATCCGTGAGGCGATGGGCCTAATGACAGTATACGTGTCGTGGTTCACTGACACTGTATACTCTGAGTGTGAGATGTGTGTTTTAATTCAGTTTGGGAATGCTCCATGACGGACCTTAAACGGACGTCTCGCTTGGCTGGTATTTGGGAAGAAGCGCTTGGTGAATGTGATAGTGTCCGTGGGAGTCGGTGATACATCATGAGAAAATTCTTACCAAGAAGGAACCTAAGGACCAATGTGTTTATGTTGATGTCAGGTCGCATCTTACGACAGCCTGCGTCGCGACGGACCAGACGACATCAAGTGAAAATAGGCTAGCTGGCCTATTTCATGTTAGCCGCTATCCTGATGAACTTTCTTTCGGATATTTTTGGACGCGTGAGCACCAGACCTGTGTTCGCACAGAGGGCATCCCAGTGATGCACCGGCAGCCTTGCATTGCATGATTTGCTCTGCTGGGCAATACGCCGAATTTTGGCAACAAAGGCTGTTGTCGATCCTTCTCGCGAATCGCGTATTTTCGCGATGTGACGACGAAATTCCTCAAAGTGCTCATGTCTTCATATAAATTTCACTGGCGAAACAATTAGTTCTTGATGAGATACTGATCGCTGTGTTGGGAACTATTTGAACAAGAATTCCAGTGTTTTTATACGCTTAATCTATGAATCAGACTTATTTACTTAGGCTTGTAGAAAAGGAATTCTCAATTGGCCAATATTTTTCTATTTATTTTGCTCTACAGAGAATCGTGTACATGTGTAGACGAGATTATTTCATGGTGAAATTTCCTAAATTAAAGTTTGTCGTCAAATAAGAAACAGTAGGTACCGAGGGAAGGTGACGCCGTAGGGGCCCCAGCGGTACAACTGTGGTGTGGCCAGCGGGGTAACTTTTTCAAACAATTCCTCAAATACTTATTGCTAGACTTTGGCCGCTCTCCTTTTCAAAAGCTTTTGGTGCTATTTTGCCGATATCATTTTCTGCCGATGATATCAGCCGAATTTGGTTGATAAACCCAGGCCTGATACTCGAACGGCCTCAATTTCAACTGATCTATCACCGACCGACAATCATGTCATGTCACGACCAGAAGTGCCTAATTGTTCTGAAGCCAGTAAATACTCATATATATAGGCTACAGTACTCTACATACCGTCCCTTCACATCATTGGAATGACCGACGTAATGCACAAATCTAGCAAGAAATACCAAACCAAACAAAAGCTACAATACGTCAAAGGGTTTAAGTCCGTGAGCAAACAAAATGTGCACTGCTGTGGAGGCACTCCCTCATCAATTCTGAACTCTTGAATTCGGAAGAATTCCCACTACAAAGTCATATTTACCCAGGAGGCAGACGGCAAGACTAAGTATCCGCAACATCTTGACGTTTAGAGAGTTTTACACAACTTTTTTCGATAATCCGAAAGTAACGGGACGGGCACACAACTCAACTTGCCCGCGTCCGTCTTTGATCCTGTCTTCGCTGACGTTAGTCGAGCAGGTGGTGGTGGTCAATGACGTCATGCGAGGACATCGGACAGCCCATGGGCAGGAGACGGCTTTGCTTTGCATGCCCTGTGCAGAGACGGAGGCCGGTTGAAAAAGACCGACTGACACTGGATTTCACTTTGATTGTCACCGAAAAAAGGGTGTATGTACCACCAGGATCCCGACCCATCTGTATGGCGTCTGCGGGAAAGTTTGCTCATTGTATGGACNAAGGTCACAGAGGTCAAAGTTTGTCTGAAGTTACGAAATTGGCACTTCTTGTAATGGTTTCAGCTATTCCTTTGAAACTTTGCACATATCTACCTCTAGGCTATAGCAACTCACACACAAAATTTTGGCGAAATCTGGTTCTTGACTTTGCCACTAGGGGGCCAAAACTAAAAACGGATCTTCATCAACTTGTTACCCAATGATACTTTTATATGGCAATTTGGCATGTTTGTACTTACGATATGGCTTAAGTGAGATTGCTGATGATTCGTACAACTATGCTGTCAAGCCAAGCGGGCACAGTGCCATTGGCACTATTTTTCCTTTTTACAGCTTTCACATCAAATGAAATCAAAAACAGAGACAGCTGACCAGAATTATGATCAAATCCGTGATACTCTTGTGACGTCTGCAAAACAACAACAGTCAAAACAGAAGGTATTATCAAATACTGTGTGTGGTGGGACCTTCGAAAACAAATGCAGGGAATACGTCTTTTATCTTTGAAATAACTGCAATATCTTTGTGGGTTAAAGTTTGACATTCTCTCTTAGTCCTTGTAGAAGGGTTGAAGGGGCACAGACCATAGAACCAGCCGACTCTGGTTTGGGAAAGATTTCTTGGAGTCCCACCCATCTTATCCTACAAGTCCTCCAAAACTTCAAGTTTTTACTAACATATCCTACTCTACCTTCAGAAAACCATCCAACCTGCCACCATAGCTGATGATAATAAAGCACAGGTCGATGTAGCAGACACAACGGAGGCATTAAAAAAGTTATGAAAGTACAGACTGACATTTCTCAATGCATTTATCTGTGCCATATTTCCTGACTGTGGATTGATTTCTGCAACTTCCATGGGGATACGATGAAATATGCTCTCAGGTTCATATTGTGCACATATAGGTAGATGTATAGTAAGAATGTAAGATTTGGAATTTGTACAGAGTATTTAAAAGTGTAATAAACTGAATTTACAAGTAGGTCTTATTCATGTCTGTCACATAGATCACAGAAACTTTCATACCATACAACACTAGCAATCAGGTGAAGAAAATACCGGTAACAAGAGTCCTGTTTTCAAGAAAACACAGACAAAATAGACGAACATGATTAAGTAATTTGCTGTAATTTCAGAGTAATTTTAATCACTTTAATTACATCACCCGATCTCATCCAGATCACAACCACTCGACATCATCCCCACCTGGCGGAGGAGAGCGCCACCAAACTCGCATTGTAAAACTACATATATGTACATGTCACACAAGATCGATAAAACCGTGCATACATACGTTGTCAATGTCAGTTGAAACAATGAACAAAAGTGATTACGGAAATGCAAATTACACTTTATAATGATTGCAGACTTCGGGTCATAAGGGTAATGGTACTCAGAACATGCAGGACGTGACTCTCACCCTGAATGTCTTGTATGTTTATGACCTCTAAGTAAGAAGTTGTGATGCTTCCACTCCTGACTGATGTGGTGTATATCCTTTACACATCGTCAACTGAAAGACAATCCGACCGGTCATATCATCTATATATGACAGGTGTCAGCATTTCTACACACTGAGGACACTTACGCCAGAACAAAGTGTCCTCGATAGGTTTCATCACAAAAGGATGGGTTACCGAACCACCAATCAGGATTTGTGGCTATGTTACCCTTTTCAAACATTACATTTCCCATTGACAACTGAGTTAAAATACTGTCCAGTTTCTGGCATATCCTTGCCACCTGTCAAAGAATTTAAATGAACCTCGTATCGAGCTGCGACATCACACACGAGCTTTCTTCAACGCCAACCTCTCAGAGAAATGAGGCGACTCGGCAGCAGTCAACGGCTTCTCACTTGGATGAATAACGGTTGGCTTATATTGTCTGATTGGATTAGCTTTATGAACGAGTTCTTCCCGTAGCTTAGAAATGGCGGCCTTTTCTTCCTCCTCACGCTGGAGCTGACGCTCGTGCTCGATTTCGTCCATTTCGGCTTGTTTTTCTTTCTTGACTTCCTCAATGATCTTGCGTTCTTGAGCCCTCCTGACTGTGTTTAGGTCAAATTCACTAACTTCTGTAAAAAGGAAAGAATGTGTCATTCAAACACTACATATGTCAGCGTCTTCTTGTAGAAAATTAATCACGTGACCATTTGAGGGAAACAAACATCAACTTCACTGACAATGGCACTCTTTGAAACAGCCTGGTGGCTCACAAATCTCACACAATGATACTTGTAAGACTTGATGAAGCCCACAGACCATTTACTATTCTGAAACAAACACAGAAGTAAAAGACGTACCAGTTAATGCTCTGTTACTTCGCTTCGGAACAAATGGTTCCGTTTTCGTAACCAAAGCTGGTCGAGCCTTGAATTGAGCCTGAACACGCTGCTGTTTAAGCTCCTCCTCAAGCTGGCGGCTCCATTCCTCAGCCTTGTTCGCACCACGCATCTCGCTTGATAACTGGAAGGGTTCAAGTTTAGTGGCTGGCTTGCACGCTTTTAGTGGAAGGTCGGGTGATGCTAGAGGCATCGGCTGGGCATGGAATTCAGGTACCTGTCAGGGATACAGATATACAAATATAACAAAAGGGTTAATGATGAAAATAGCCCCATGGTTGTCATCTTATGAGAAACTGATTTTCCAAGGCTCAGCACGGTGAAATCTGGCAACGGACACAAAAAGCTTCTCTTACTAACGAGCGTACCTTTGATTCTTCCTCAATTATCTTCTTGATATTCTCCTCCTTAGCTTGAAATCGTTGTTTGTCTTTGGATTCAAATGAGAACGGTGCAGGGACGGTGTATTTATGATCTAACTTAGGTTGGAATGCAATGCCTTGATGGGGGACAGGGTTAGCCTTGATAACACGATCGACAGTCTCCTCTTTCTCCTGACTGATGTCATGTTGTCTTGTGACTCGTTTCTTGAGGGCGAAGGCAGGCGACTGTGCGATTGTGGGCAGCTGCTCCACTGGTTTAGGTACACCCTGCAGCGAGAGAAGTGGATTCACTAAACTTACTGATAAAACAACAACTAAGCTGGACTAAGTCCATCTCCTGGGACTACAGTGGAACCTCTCTTTGGGAACACCCCTGCCAGGAGGACACCTCTCTATGTGAAAGACACCGAAGTTAAATCCTAAGTTGGTGAATTTCTCTCAATGGGAGACTTTCCTGTCGTTAGAGGCTGCCTCCTAGCAGTCCTAAAACATCACAAAATCTGACGTCAAAGACACAAGTCATGGTGTCCGCGTCATTATGGATGATGTCATGGCGTGCACTTCTCTGTGACGTCGAATTTCATGACGTCCTAGGACCGCTAACTGGTGGCAGCCTCTGACGGCAGGAAAGTCTCCCATTAAGGAGAGTGACTATCAGTCTGAGAGATTCTAATGAACCTGACAGCTATCAAGAAACAAATATACACATGCTCATTAGTCCTCCAAACATCAACAATTAACACAACTCACCACGACTCCTTTCAATATCTTTTTAGGTACTGGTTGAGCATGAAACTCATATTTTTCTTCCTCCTCCTGTCGCAGTTGTTCTTGTGTCTTCTTATCTTTGTTCGTGGCGGTGAGATTGAATTCGCGAGGAACTGTTGGTTCTTTGCTGGCTACTTTGTGAATACCCTGGTTGGGGTTTTCAAAGATGTTATGATTGACAGGGTTCGCCTGGAACTTGTGCCTAGATATCAAAAGATCAGTTAGAATTTTGCATGCGACACTATTCTGTTGTTGAGTTAACCAACCAAAGCTGTGATTACATTGACAACCAGACATTTCCCAAATGTCCACCTGAAAACGTCTAAGAACTGAAAATCTCTGGATCCTAAGCTCTGATTGCACCTATCTGCTCCAACAAGAGCTCTCAATCACGGCAGAGGTCGATGTTCAACCCACACAAACCTTTTGATTTCTTCCAACTCGCGCTCCTCCTGTTCTGTTGCACTGAGAGCTGTCACTTGTCGCTTCCTTGAGCGGGTCTCCAAGTTTGGTGTTTTCGCTATGGTCAGTTTCGAACGAGGTCCATGAGCAATGGGAGATGGTGCTGAAATCCAAAGCATTGCTTACTCAATCACTAAAGTTGCATAGAATTATTTTCAAATACATGTACAAGCCCTTTCTTCTTAATCAAACACTTGCAGCATAAAAACTGTTTGCTGTGAAGATTAAAGTTGCTAATAATTGAAAAAAGACCAGTCACTCATGAATAGTGGAGAATCTTACGCTTATTTCGAGCTCGTGACCTGAACCTTTCTGGGGTTTCTTTTTGGAAGGCAATCATCTTTTCTGCATCAGATTGGAAGCGATAACCAGCCTCAGCATTCTTCTTTGTTTCATGGAGATTAAACGGTTTTGTGACAGTCAACTTCAGAGGCTTGTTGGATGGAGGTTTCTCACTCTGAAAGACATTTTGTTAAAAGAGGATCATATTCAATACTTGAAAAAGCCTTCTCCCTGGATGTCTCCACTGCCCGACAAACATTTTTGTCTCCATCTGTTAAAGGAAGTATTTATCAAACCACCATGTTTCAGGATGGATCATCAGGCAACTTTAAGTGAGTGAGGACCAAGTTCAAAATTCTACAACATACCTTGTCTTGTCGTGTTTCCATTGAGTGGTTCTTGATCCTGGAATCTGTCTGGAAGTGGAATTCAACAGGTCGAGTAGCCTCGGCTGGGGCAGTTGCTTTGACGACTGGGCCAGCATGGATGAGCTGGAGTGATTTCTGTGCCATTTTCCTAGTCTTTTCAGCGTCTTTTCTCAATTGTTTTATTTTCTCAACCTCGAGGTCCTCTGATGTTTGTTGCTTCAAAGCTGGTTTCAGAGTTGGTCGCCTAAGTGAAGGAAGTTTAACAACAGATGATCTCATGAAGGACAATGGGCTCAATCTTACAGTGCTTGAAAGGAGAGGCGCGCGATCGTGCACGCGCACCATTACACCCCTAAAATGAGGCCTAGGTGCACAAACACCCGAGCACGCTGTAGTTTTGAACTAAACGACCCGTGCACCCCGTACTTTTGAAGTAAACAAATTGATTTTCACGCGCCTGGCTTACACTGTCTTTCTGATGGCTCAGGCTATCTGAATTTGCATTCCTTGGATGGACGGCCAACACATGAATTGAATGATCACCACACATTCATTGCAGCATGGCTTTGACAACTCCAGTTCGACAAACAGGAACTGGCAAGGCCGGCGAAAAACTACACAGCTAAGCTAATTCAGGAGCATGAGTACCCCACTCCTGGATTTTTTTCACTTCAAGCTCTGATCTTACCATTACCCCAATGAGTTTACTGAGGAAAACTGGAGGCACTCTATGTGCACAGAATAAAGGGTACACATAGAACATCTCACTTCTACCATGAGATTCATCCAAAAGTCTGGGAAAGGCCACAATAATGCATACTACAGTGGAACCCCGGTAACACGACCACTGACGGGACCTTGCTCAAATGGTCGTGTTAGCGGGGAGGTCGCATTACTGAGAGTGGCCAAAACGGCAGATACTTGTATACTTACTTCAATACACCAGGAGTTTTTGGCATTGTCAATTTTGGCACCGACATGATTGGCGGCTTCTTGGTCATATTGTTTGACTGGGAGTGGGAATTAACTGATCGTCGAGATGATGGGGTAGTGCGCCACTTTTGTGCTGCCAATCGTCGCTGGCTTGCTGGGGTGCTACGGCGTCGCGCTCCGGCAGATGATGACATGTTGTAGGATCTTTTGCACGTTTCTGGGAAGGGTTCTGAACGTATGTTTGATTTCTTCTTATTCCCTGATTCACGTTTTACCCGTTTTGAAACAGGAGTACCACACCTGAAAAAACGAACATTTAGTTCAATATGAGGAACATGCCAGTGGGAAATTCTCTTACACCATGGGAATATCAGAACATACTATTAATTACTGCCTTAATCTGAATAGATGATTCTTGAATTAGCAGATCTGCACACTTCTGCCTAATCGCAAACACAACCTCGGTCTGAAACCAGCTGACGTGACGCAATCCATGATTCAGCAATGGTCGATTCAGACGCAATGTCTTTGAAGTCCCCATCGTGGGGTTCTCTGCGTCACGTCATTCAGTTGTGTTTGTGATTTCGGCAGAAGTGCGCAGATCTTTCTCGCTTAAATGTCAATTTGGGATTTGTCTACAGGCCAACAACAATCAACATCACAGCATAGAGTCAAGGTACTTGGTCATTTTCCAACACATTTCTTGCAGAACAGAGCCAATTTAGACTCATGCCATTTACATTTAGAAAAACTCAACATGGTGTACCTATCTGTTTCTGGGGTTTCAGCAGAGCCAACACTTGCAGCAATTCGGGTAGAACGTCTCCTTTTGAGTGTGCTCCTGAAAGGAAATCACCAAAGCTGACAATAGTAACATCAGATCCCCAGTAACGATGAATGTGTAATAATCTATATGAACTGAAAGAGCTATATGAAGGGAAATGTAGGGTTCTGCTGGAGTATTCATATCAGGGTCAAAATGGCTCTTTCAATAAGTCGGGGACTCCCTCTCCTAATTCGATGATGATCCCGCGTCCAAGATCTCCCTGGGAATCACCTTGGAAATGTAATAGTTCAGTAATACAATACACACATGACATGTAGTAAATTACATCTTGTAGCTGTTTACCTTTCTGTGTCAGTACTTGCATATTCACTGGTTTCACTTGGTCCTGAAAAGAAAATTCAAAAGGACAAACTATTAATTGATCACAGAAGAAACCTCGGTTTTGCAAGTTATACCCTACAACAAGTAAATACTGACGCAGCTTTTTTATTCGACCATTCTTGCATTATGCAATATTTGCAATGAATAGTCAATACTGTCTCTGTGACTGTGACACAGTTGCCTTCTTATTCTATTTAATTCAATGTCTTTTCATACCCTCAGTGGCAGACTCAGATTCAATTTGGTCTTCCTTAGTGAATGTTGAATTTAATTCTTCTGTTTCAAAATAGACACTGTCATCTTCATTAACACCGGCGGCTTGCTGCTCAGTTTTTGCCTTCTCATCTGAAAAAAAGGCCAAGACTAAAGTAGACATGGTAGAGTAGGCCTAGGTTATTTTGCAGTAGGCCTAGGCCTAGTTTGGTATTGTCCACAATCACTAACATCATGGTCACCATTTCACTTCTGATGGCTTCAATGCAATGGCGCTTCATGTTCATTCATATACATAGGCAGGCAGTGTGTGCATACATGATGCACACACTCAATGCACGGACATGACGGATGGCAGCAGATCATGCATTCGACTCACCAAACCACGCATCTGCATTTGGATCATCTTCATTTTCAATAAAGTCACGAAATTGCGGAGCATCATACTCCCATTGTGACTCTTTCTGTTCCATATCCCGGTATACAACAACAGGGCCGTGATTAAATGCGGATCAAATTGTAAATTGATGATATTTTGCTGGAAAAGAAACGAAATCGGCGGAATGAAAATTTCAATTTTCTGCACATTCAGCGGCATCCCATTCCATCCAATCAGAATGACCGACTTAAAAATCGAAGTTGGCCTGTGATTGGTCGGCTCGCAGGTACGGAAATACTCGAGATTTACCGGCTATCGCCGGACGCAAAAGAACTTTAGAGAACTAATAGATTTCATGATTTCTCATTAAGATATGCAAATTAGCTATTACGTCATGATTTGCAAAGTATTTTCCTAATTTTCATGAATTATTATTCTGCTATGCAAATTAGATAAATCCAGCCGTTCATTCTCTGATCTGCGAAAATAGGCGATTCGTACTAAATTTATCTCCTTTATTTGCTTGCATAGTCTACATTTTTACGGAAAATATATTTTATTGTAGTATTTAGATTTTTATTTACTAACTACGATAAAACTTATTCAACTGTAGGCCTATACATATCATTATGATCTGACCGACGGCTTCCACAAAAAGCGGCACCTGGAGGAGATGAGTGGAACCAGATGTCCAATCAGGGATGTTTTTTTAGTCGCTTATTTCAAGATGGCGGCGCCCATGTAGTTGGAAATTTTTTGATATTCCTTGATCAATCCACAATCGACATCTTTCATAAGCAGCTGATAAGCAGCAAAAGATCAAGATGTCTTTTGACGATGATGACAACATATGGGAAGAGGAAATGGGGGTACGACGGTAGCCTAGCTAGCTAGCTGGTGGCGGCGAGCAAGCCACGACGAAAGACTAGGTCTAGGCCTAGGCTAGTGTTTTGTAAAAAAAGTAGGCCTAGGACTAGGCCTACTGCGCTGAGTGTAGGCCTAGGCATGGTCATGATGGTAGGGTAGGCCTACCGGTAGGTTAGGTAGGGCAGGGGGGCGGCGTAGGCCCCTACGGTAGGTAGCTAAGCTACCGTAGGCGTAGGCTGGGCTGCGCCTCCTAGGCCTATAGGCCTACCGGCGGTATAGCTACTACTTGTGGAGGGCAGGCGTTTTCTGATACACACTATTTTATGTTGGCCTACCCGTATGGCGTACATACGTAGGCCTATAGCTACCGGTACGCACGATAGCCACACCGTGGGCTAGGACTCCGCGCTGCTGCAGCCCGTCCGTGTCATTATGCCCTGCCCCATCATATGCCCTCAATCATTAAAGACATTATGCCCTTTAGCATGTTTAGTAGCCTCTCACTCTCGCAATGCAAACAACTTTTTCAGGCTCAGGTCATGAAGTCTAAGGAGAGCTGTTTTTGTGAACAATAGAAATTCTATTGTTCACAAAATCAGCTCTCCTTAGACTTCATGGCCTGCAGGCTATTATGGTCTGGTGCCAAATTGGAAGCGTTTTTGTTTTTTTCAGTCTCCTGAACAGGATGATGATTGGGACCCTGTTCAAAGCCAGGATGATTGCCTCAGGGAGTTTGCCAGTCGCGATTTTATTATGGAACCACATGTCTTCAATACCTTAAAACGGTACATATCGTAGACCTATTTGAACTTGTACGAACTTGTACATGATTGCAAATGTTGTGTTTGAAATATCCGGACGGACCATTGCAAACAAGCAGATAAAATGGATTCGTGTCGTTTATTTGTTGAAGATTTGAGCACATACAGTGGAGTCATATCGACGACGACAGGTCATTCAAAACAGCACCCCAGCATGGTCTGCCTGGTTCCCGTTACTATTGTGGGGGCCTCACCTACGAAATAAACGGAGTTCCCTATACAACACAAATCGTGTTCATCTTTGACTGTATTGTTCAGCGGTTCAAATTTTTTTCATTGGATGTGCAAACTGTATAATTCTAATCCTTGATGGTTGTAAAAGTTTGGAACTCCTCTGATTTCACAGTTGCCCCATGCCAGTTTTCAGTCAGCCTCTTACGATATTCTTTTCTCTTCCTCCCAGGTATTTCAAGGCTGGTGGTGCACCAGAACAAGTCGTTGAACTCCTTTCAGATAATTACACAGCTGTGGCACAAACTGCTAACTTATTGGCAGAATGGTTGATATCAGCAGGTAAATCAGTCAGACTGTCTGTATCATGCCTGACCAATTACCCAATTGGATTGCTCGCTAGGGTAAAGTGTTGCATAATTTCCCATGAATGCTGACATAGAGATCCATTTATGCACACTGCCAGTCTTACACTAGGTGAAAAACATTTTGTCGATTTCAACCTGATGATTCTTATGTGTATGTTGATTGCAGGTACAGATATCAAAGATGTACAGGAACTCGTCGAAGATCACCTCAAGCAGATGATTTTAAAACATTTCGATCCAAAAAAAGCCGACTCTATTTTCTCAGATGAGGGAGAGGTGAGTGAAATACTCTTCCTATCACAGGAACTGATATCTCGTGACGTCAATGTGCCTCATATTTAAATAAAAAGGAATTTGAGTACTGAAATCATAGAAAGATGTGATCCTTGCATAACATTTTGTGTATTTTCTCAGACTCCGTCATGGCTAGCTGAAATGATCGAGCATCCCACATGGAGATCTCTCTTTTACAAGCTTGCCGAGGACTACCCTGACTGTCTGATGCTGAACTTCACAATCAAGGTATGCATCTGAATCCAGTGATATCATGAGGTGAAACTTTGTCATTTCCATTGTGACCTGGGTAGCATCCAAAATACACAAGTTGCATCTGGAGCAGGTTTGGTGTTATTTCGGCAATTTAAGTCAATCGATGATCCTTGACCAATAAAATGACAGATTTTTCTTGTATCTTTGTCATGTGCTAGATCATATCAGACGCTGGCTATCAAGGTGAGATAACCACCGTCTCCACAGCCTGCCATCAAATTGAAGTTTTCTCACGTGTGCTGCGGACGTCTATCAAGGCATTCCTGGAGGGCGGGGAGGAGGCCATTAAAAAGAACCTACCAGAATTTACGGTAAATATAAATGGGTATAATGATATTCAAATGCATTGAAAGTTCAGAATGGAGAAGATACAGTGAAAGTGACAGTGGCTGTTCACCAAAAACTTAAGCATTTTATTTTCATTATTCATGAACTGCAGCCAGACAAATATCAGTCTTTCAATCACTGTTGACATTTCTTTCAGAAAATGCTGTGCCATGGTGAACACACATATATCTACAGCCAAGTATTAATGCAGATTTTGGCACAGGAGCCAAAGGGAGGTTCCAATATACGAAGACTGTGTGAGGAATTGCAGTTCAGTGCCAAAGAGAGGTTTGTCCCCTTCCAAATTTGAGATTACTATACTTGAGTTTCAAATCAGAGTCACTGAAGGGTACTAAGCAAGGTAAAATCCATAAAATCAAAGACACAATATGTTACCCTTTTTCGTGACAAATCTCTTTCTTCAATTCCGTTTGGCTTTGATTGAATATTGACATGAACTCTGTCAACAGAATGAAGAGTGACATTTGCTTTGTTATTGTTACAGAGGTTTAGATGTAACGGCCATCACCCTGGCTTTGAGTGGGGCGTCTAACTACCCCAGGGCCTGCCAGGCTCTGTCAGCTATGTTATCAAAAGGTGCTCTGAACCCGGCAGACGTCACAGTGGTAAGTTCACATTTCATACAAAGAATATGACACAGCCATATGTAAACATTGAAGAAGAAGAAAAGCCGACCCTCTTACCTCGCTCCCCAGCTCAACGTGATACATTTCCTTTGTAAATCCAGTAGATGACTTCTGTCATGATTGATTCACTTCGAACTCCTTACTGTTTCCTCTGACTTATGTGTTTGACACATCAGGTGCGTTTTTTTCATTGTTTCTAGTTGTATAAAATGTATATCTGTCCGGACCCTCCTCCTGTTGATCTTCTGAGGACTCCACAGTTACTCGGTAAGTTGCCTTGAAACATTTGCCACTTCCACAATCAGCATTGGTCCAACCTGTATAACTTGAGAGCCGCACACCAAATACTGCATTATTGGCTCCGTAGACAATGCTTGGCAAATTACTGTAAAGTCGGGGGAAACCGGAGTATTCTGAAGAAATCCTGCACTGATGGAGTTCTATGTTCTGTTATCTGTATTCCAGAACTTCTGATTGATAAGTTATTCAAACCTGGGGTGCGGATAAATCAAGATCACAAACCAAAATACATTCATCTACTGGCCTATGCCTCCAGTGTCATGGAAACATGGAAGAAGGTGAGTGGTATTAGATTTTTCTGTCAGGGCCAAAGCCGGCCGTTCTGAGTGCAGAAGAGGCCATCTCAAGTTACTCCTGTTCCTCACTTGGATGGGGTCTTTTATTGCCCTTGCAAAGGAACCAGGTAGGCCTGCAAGGCACCATGGCTAACTGCCTCATGCAACAGAGTGATTGGTTGCGATGAAGTGATGATGAAACTTTCTGTTTCAACTTGGTTGGGTTCAGATGGGCCTGATAATCGAAGTGCAATACTGTCTGTGCATCGGGTGTAGGGTAGATTTTACATGGAAAACATTACTTCATTTTCAGGGAACAAGGAAGAACATTGCCAAAGATGAACTCAAGACAACAACAGGAGCGATAGAGAAGGCCCATGCTTTATGTGTAGAAAAGAAAGGATCGTCTGAACTTATTGCAGATGTGGGAACGTTATTTGCCTGCATTAAGTGAGTTTTCTCCTTGTACTCCGTGTGAGAGTTTTCTCGATGCAGTATGGCTCCCTCTACCATGTAGTGGTGGAGTGCTGTTTTCTACACTGATATCCATTGTTTAGCGATGGTAAACTAATTGTTGCATACTTTTGTAGGTTTCCAGTGGTTGCTATGGGGATTTTGAGATTCGTCGACCTGACAGTCTCAGAAGCAAGTTATTTCAAACTCAACACGGACCACACACCATTACATCTCGTACTCCTTGATGAAGTGAGTTCTCCTTCAAATTAAATAATTTCATCTTCTCAGCCATGAAACCGGTCTTCTGCACAAAATATTTTCAGATTCCGGTATAAGTGTAGGGATTTGAGAATCAGAGTAATATAGGGGAGGGGATACCTCACAGAGATAGCGTGTATTGTTTGAATTTCTTGCGTTACAGATTGTTACTTGTCATACACTACTCCATCAAAAAGTCCTAGAGCTGCTGATTCGACTATTTGAGCATCCACATGAGGAGTTAGATGTCCTCGTCCAGGTAAAAGTCACATTTCTCATTTCTAGTGTGAGAGGAAACATTTTTGGTGGCATGCAATTTGAATTTGATCGCGGTGGCACAGTGGTTAAGTGTCGTAATTGACACTGAGAGGTCACAGGTTCAATTCCCGGCCCAATCGCCACTTTGTGTTCTCAACTGCTGTGAAAGGATCAAACGAGTGCTGAATGAGCTGCTCCTCGAGTTCCCTGGAAAGGTTTATAGAGAGACTAGGATAATAATGTAAACACTCTGAGACTGTTCAACAGTGGAAAGTACGATATAACAGCGGCACATAAACACTGAAGGATTTCCCAGTCAGTAAATGCAGCTTATATGTAGCCTTGACCTTCCAGCTTGAACTCAAGAAAACCCTCCTTGACAGAATGGTCCACCTTCTCAGTCGCGGTTGTGTCCTGCCAGTGATCACGTACATCAAACAATGCTGGGAAAGACAAGATACAGACATCTCTCTCATCAGACATTTTGTGATCGAGGTGGGTAACCATGGTGACAGGTTAGCAAAACACCGTAGGCCCTTTCTTGAAGCAGTTCAACATGGGGCTGGGGAAAATCCCACCCTTGACAACAATAACTTCAGCTGTGGTGCATGTAGTGAGAGCAGTGCCAGAAACAGTGTTAAGGCCCTTAAGAACATATTTGCTAGCATCAGAGGTAAACTTGCTGGTCTTTGTCTCTCTGTTCATTTTGGACTAGTATTCAAGTAATATTGGAATGCATGTACATGTTTTAGGTGTTGGATATGATCGCTCCACCGTACACCCCAGAATTTGCTCAGGTTTTCCTACCACTTTTGGAAAACCCTGACGTCACTGGCTCGCTACGAAATGAGGAGGAGAATGATTCTGTCTCCATATTTATAGGTAAGATTGCAGTTGTTGAAGCTCAATTCCACATTGGCCTCTGAGCTACTAGTTAAGCAACGTAGAGCGCAGTCAGAACGTGGATGGGTGACCAGCGTCCGTAAAATACATCTGGCAGACCTTCCCAGTTGAACCTGGGAAGTGTAGTTCGGCACCGAGACGTGAAGTGGTGCTAAGTGACTTGAAGACAAGTGATCTCTGTCCGAAGGGGATGGTGGATTAAACCCCTTGCAGCTACTACATGGCTAAATACATGTAATGTCTACACAACTATTCCTTCACGAATGGTCTGATTGGATCACTCTGTTATGTTCACTTTCCAGCCCATTGCAAGAGTTCAGACTACACGATGGTCAGCTGAGATGGAGGCATAGCAGACCGTAGATGAATACAAAACAACAGTTGGTCACATATCAACAGACGCTTCATTGCGGAAAATCTACATAATTATTCCTTCACGAATGGTCTGATTGAAAGTGGTTGAAAGTGTGGTGACTATGCTGACAGTGACTTATGTTGCCAAGGTTCTTGAATCCCTGTTTCGACACATGAGACAGTCATTTGGTGAAGATGATGTCGGTGCGGAGACAACTGGACAGGCCAGGTTGGGTGGACATGATATGTTGGGCCAGCTACCTGACCAGAATTAGGGAGTTGAAACGATCTACATGTACCTATGTGCAACAGCAACTTTCAGTCAGGGAGATTTCCCAGAACTTGGTTCTCTGTTCACGGGAGTACCTTTAGTTCAGGGACTTGATTGGTAGGCCGCACTCGCCACTGGGAAAGTTATCAACAGCAATGCAAGTAAATCATGTAAATTGGATTTATTTTCAAACATTTGTGTTCTTTGTTGTAATTAATAAAATATTGATGGTTTTATACATTCCATCTCTTGTTTTATTTCGTAGGACTGATCATATCGATCTAATAGGCCTGGGACCTTATTCACAAAGCCCCACAACTTTAAGAGCTGGTTGGTTCATACTTGCTCGCAGACCGTCAAGCGCATGAAACTGATCGCAGGTTTCCAAGGCGTGAATGTGCATACCGGTACACATTGAAATTGATCATATTCGGCATAAAATCCGGACGGAGTATGAACCAGCCCTAAAGAGTATGCAAATTCTTTGTCAGGCAGGCAGTGAACAACAGGATGCCTGCAAATGGACAATAGATTATGGGCGGCAATCGGTAAAGTTTATATGAAAGCTTCGATCGTGAATAAGGTCCCTGGACTTGATCAGGTACAAAAGTTGTACCAGTATGTACATTCATTTGTTTAAGAAGTAAACTAGAAAACTATGAAATAACAGATCATTCTCTTGTGATAAGAATACTACATAATAACTGATATCAAAAATAGATAAGCTCCCTTATGTATTTTTTCTGAGATTCTATTCCAGTAAAAAGCTGAAGGTGACATGGCTGCAATATATGGCACACATGGAGGAAAAATACATCACATCATCAAAAGCGTATAAAAATATTGTTGTCATGGTGTAATAATGAGAAATTTAAATACATGTGTCAATGTAAAACAACATGGGAAGTTAACAGGAAATTCATTGGTGGTTACAAAATTCAGATTGAGAGTTAAAATGAAAAGAACACTATGTTATGTCTGTACATTTTTCAACACATACCATATCATAGCACATACCCATCAACTGTCATCATCTTTAGACAAATCAACTTAGTGCCTATTGTTTCGGACAGTAGTGCCATGTAAGTATGCTCTGGAAGTAAGTAGGTATGCAAGATCTATTTTATAAATGATCTCAATTTTACACTACCGTAGTCAACCTCACCATGCTCACCAAAAGAACATTTCTACTGGCTAATAACCAAGAAAACTATGGAATAACACTACAGAGATTGTATGCAGACGGACTACAGACGACGACGGACGCTGCACCACGACAAAAGCTCATGGGTGAGCTAAAAATACAGATTTTTGCTGGTATTCATATAAGTTAGCAAATGCTTTTTCTTAAGATTTGCACAGCAATGTCGAATGTAAATGTGTGGCGGTCCAGGAAAACCCGTCAGAAGTTGCTGAATGATCAACAAGGGCTGTCTGATTGCCTGTGCATTGAACTGCTTCTGTCTACCTGTCTACCTGTTACGTAGTACGTTTCAGCTATTGAAATGTGCACTTTCCTCAACTGTGACATCAGACGGGGTTTTCCTAGACCGCCTCACAAATGTACTACAAACCTTGAAGACAAAGCATTTGCTAACTTTTATAAATATCAGTCTATATTAGAACAGGAGATTCATTGATTGTTGAAAAATACAAATTGAGCTTGGAATGAAAAGATCTACCTGAATAACTTCTTCAATATCCCTGAAACAATGGGTCATATGAATAAAGACTAGTAAATGCTTTTACTTGAATGTTGCAATACAAATGCACTAGGCAATGCTGTACAAACCTGAGGTAAAAGCATTTGCTAGTCTTTACTCATACGAGCCATTGGTTGAACAAGAGCATTCCGTCATCACAAATCATTTTGTTCTCTCTTTTTTGGGATCTGAGTATCAACAGTATCATGTAAACATTATCTGAAAGTACAGTACATACATGTATGCATCAGTCAAAATAATCACAGGAGTCCTAGGTCCTTCCTAACTTTCTGAACACGATGAACTAACTCTCGTTTAAATTTGTACATGGTTGTATCAATCAGAAAATCTTTCTTAGAACCCCAGAAGGAAAAACCCCAGTTTCTGTAATGGTGTAAAAGACCATCAGATTCAGATAAAACATGACACCCAAACCATGACACGTATTCCCAGACAAAATGTATTCCTACTGTTTGTACTTGTCTTATTTCTACGATAACTTTTGACCGATCATATGGTGGAAATACTTGATGATAGCGTTTGGTTTTCAGGAGAACCTCCAAGTTGAGTTTTTTCACCAAGGAATCTTTCGCCATCTCTGCATCATCTTTCCACCAGCGATTAAAAAACACATTACGGAACATGTATGAGGCGGCATGAATCCCCCTTTTGTTGAGATCATGGAGAAGAGCTGTCCAATTCTCATGTCGTTTTGGCACTAAATACTCGTCCAGGTCAACAACGGCAACATACTTCACTTTTTGATAATTACGATACAGACAGTCATTCAGAAGGGCCAACTGTCCAAAATAATGGATTTCTTTAGTGCCGTGTATTGGTATTGGCCACTGGACCAGTTCAACAATGCCTTTTTTGATATATGGCTTCAAAACATTATAAACCTGATCACTAACCCTGTAATTATATAAAGTAAACCTAGTGGCACCCAGCATGCGATTAGTTTCCAGGTTTTCAATCATCTGGTCGACACGGTTGTAGTATCCGTGGAATGGCCCTGGACACACTCCAAATCCAGTCAATTTAGAATAGTCGACTTTCTTGGTGTTCCGGATTTTCAGCAGGTTTGTTGGTTTTTCACATTCGGTGCTGACAACTGACACAGCGTATGGAACTCCACTGTCTGGAAGACTGCATGTCACAAAAAAGGCATAATATCTGAAAACAATCCAGAAAAGCCAATCAGATATATATCAACACGTATACAACATAAATGCTGTGCATTATTACCGGTACATACACACTCATTGATCCTGCAGCACATCAGAGGGACTAAAATATCAAGGAATGCATCCTCATTCACAGCTTGTGCTAGGGCCAGACCCAAAAATATGTCTGTTTGCCGTAACACGACCGACCCTGCGTAAANTGTATGAGGCGGCATGAATCCCCCTTTTGTTGAGATCATGGAGAAGAGCTGTCCAATTCTCATGTCGTTTTGGCACTAAATACTCGTCCAGGTCAACGACGGCAACATACTTCACTTTTTGATAATTACGATACAGACAGTCATTCAGAAGGGCCAACTGTCCAAAATAATGGATTTCTTTAGTGCCGTGTATTGGTATTGGCCACTGGACCAGTTCAACAATGCCTTCTTTGATATATGGCTTCAAAACATTATAAACCTGATCACTAACCCTGTAATTATATAAAGTAAACCTAGTGGCACCCAGCATGCGATTAGTTTCCAGGTTTTCAATCATCTGGTCGACACGGTTGTAGTATCCGTGGAATGGCCCTGGACACACTCCAAATCCAGTCAATTTAGAATAGTCGACTTTCTTGGTGTTCTGGATTTTCAGCAGGTTTGTTGGTTTTTCACATTCGGTACTGACAACTGACACAGCGTATGGAACTCCACTGTCTGGAAGACTGCAGGTCACAAAAAAGGCATAATATCTGAAAACAATCCAGAAAAGCCAATCAGATATATCAACATGTATACAACATAAATGCTGTGCATTATTACCGGTACATAGACACTCATTGATCCTGCAGCACATCAGAGGGACTAAAATATCAAGGAATAATGCATCCTCATTCACAGCTTGTGCTAGGGCCAGACCCAAAAATATGTCTGTTTGCCATAACACGACCGACCCTACGTAAATGGTACTGACCCAAACGTTTTTATAGTATATTTTTATTTTATTTTGTGGAAATTGCTAATTTTTTTCAACCTCCAACTCAAAAAAAATATACATGTATACATGCCTACCTACCTACCCAAGCTGTTAGGGCAGGTAGGGTTACAGCAAACAGACATATTTTTGGGTCTGGCCTAGTGAACCAGAGTGACAACGACAGACCACAAGATCTCGGTTTTCCAAACGAGACTAAACAAAAGGCAAGTTACAAGTTTCTCGACAAGAACCAATAGCATTCTTTTTGCTGTGCTACACAACAATCATTTTGCTGACAACTGAAGTCAAATACAGGTAGTGGTAAGGCGAGGGCAATTTTTATTGTAATGTTGTATAGCGGGCGGACCTAGGCAAAATGAAATGCAGGGATTAGGAATAAAAAAAAAATAACGTTCATCCACACTGGGGTTTTTTTGTACGGTTCTTTTCACTCTCTCCCCCTGGTAGGCCTATTTCATTTTTAGGTTTTCCAGTTGTGGTGGGCACGTGGCTCCCCTTCTGGTCTAGGCCTTGTTTTTCTCTCCCCCCCCCCTTTGTTCTATTCCTCCTCGCCCTATTCTTCTCATTGCTCAGTGATTTGCATTATCCATTCTGGTTTTTTCCTACAAATCTGGAAGTTGATTTCCTTTATATTCTCTTACTTTGTGTTGACTTGTGCATCTTTGTGCTTGTTATGTATTACACATGTCATATTTATTAAACCCTTTTCTTTCAGCTAAATCAGTTTCTCCTTAATTACATCCACTCTCTTAATTAGGTCCAGCAACCATCCGTGGGGCTTGGACACTATTCTTTCCTTAATTACATCCACTCTCTTAATTAGGTCCAGCAACCATCTGTGGTGCTTGGAAACTATTCTTTCCTTAATTGCTCACTCATCCTGTCTACACAGGTTAGTTCCACATTCGGGTTTCAGCTCAGTCTTTCCTAGATTGTAAAGTTCCACTTGAAAAAGAGCCCGGTTGGGGTCGAAAATTTGTGAATTCTGGAGATTGACTTCGTGCAGACATAAGACAATACAACATCGTGCAGACATAAGACAAATATATTAATATGAGAGCAAAGAAATGAAAGAAATGAAAGCATAAAATAAGATAAAATAACGATTTGTCATGCTGAAGCCAAGTAAGTTTTTACATTACTTCAGCCCCCTATGGTTGAAGAGGGTTTCACAATTTGCCCAGTGAAGATCCAGCCTCTTCTTAAAGGCCTCAATTGACGAAGCTGTTACAACGGAATCAGGCAAACTATTCCAGTCTTTGATTTACCCTGAAACAGAAGAAATTTTTTCTTGTGTTAGTGATGCTCCTGGGGACAAACAACTTACGAGAATGACCGTGCGTAATCGAGTTGTTGGGTTGCAAGGGCAGGCCGGGTATGTATCTGCGATGAGGAACCCACTCATGATTTTAAACAAGGTAATCATATCACCACGACGCCTCCGATGGACTAGGGACATTAAGTCCAGGCGTTTGAGTCTTTCACTATAACTAAGATGTTTGAGGTGCAGGATAAGTTTAGTCGCTCGCCTTTGTATTTTCTCAATTTGTTCAATGTCGCGTATTAAGATTGGATTCCATATTTCATGAGCATATTCAAGATGGGGCCTAACAAAGGTTGTATAACCTGATCACAAGCTTCTCGTCCCTGCAAGAGAAAGTCCTCTTTATGGTCGCTAAGATTCTTGTGGCGGTATTGGTTATTTTGTCATTGTGATCAGAAAAAGTCAGTTTGTTGTCAATCATAACGCCCAAGTCTTTTTCAAGAATAGTGTGTTCTAGATCAACTAATACGTCACATTTGTTTGTCATACAGAGGCGTGGGGCAGAATGAACGCTACCAATATGCATATGTTTGCATTTTGGTGGTTGGAACCAAAGTAGCCAAGCCCTTGACCAAGCATCGAGGTCGGACTGAATGGTAGAGACTTCCTCAGCAGCAAGAGATTCAAATAACGTGGCCCCAAAACACTGCCTTGTGGGACGCCGCTTTTCACGTCTTGGGGAGATGATAGGCTACATTTTTTTACACCCAAAACTTCCAAAATGGAATTTCGGCACACTGGTCGGAAATAAAAGAGGCAAGTTTGGCATTTTATTGTTCACAGGAAATGTAATTCTCGTTTTGGGATTATCGGCGGCAAATTTTTAAAAGACAAAATTTTCTCCACTTTTATTTTTATTTCACTTTCTCAAAAATCAATGTCAGCGGGCCCGCTATACAACAATAAAAATTACCCTCGCCTAATCAAACAAAAATTTAAGTCATAGGCCTAGCCTACCTTTTTCCATGACCATCAGGAATTATCCGTGACGATGCAGAACCCATCCTCAACACATCACCATCGGCATCTCTGTACCACAACTGACAGAATCCCGTCTCTGACGACTCCGCTAATGCTATGGCAATGATTCGTATAATGTTGTAACGTTCATCATAATAAGCAGCAAACACAAACATGGTGGTGCGGCCACGGAAGGGCTGGAATGTTTGTGTTTCTGGAAGGTCTGCAGGTGGCATTAAATCAGGGCAACGAGAACTTTTCCTCCTGAAGCTGAAGTGTGTTGTCGTAATACTGGTAATATTTCCAAACCCCTCTCTCATCTGTTGACTGGAAATCATGCGTCCCTGATTTAGCCTGGTAGGCCTAAGGGGCCCAAGTTCTTTTTCAAAGTTAATTTTTCCCACAGCAAGAATAAGCAGCAAGCATCCCAGACATGCCACGGGTAGGCCTAGCTTCCAGCAGCTGCGGCGGAGCATAATCATGATAATCAACTTGAGAGAAACGAGGGGAAGCTTGATGGCACTAACCAGACAGGCGCGCACTCCGCGATCCGATCCGATCCGCGGTTATAAGCATGGTTAGCAGAGGTTGTCAGTTGTTACAGACCTGTCCAGACCCCCGGGTTTCCAGTGCCGCTATATTCACTTCTAAATTCCTGGGTGCCGCCTAAGTATGTTGTGTGATTCGACCACCAGACGGCAACTTTGATGGCCTAGGGGGCCCGAATTTTCTAGTGTGGAAGGCGAACCTGGAGGGGGGTCTGGGGGCACTCCCCCAGAAAAATTTGACAATTTAAGTGCTTTAGATGCGTTTTCCTGGCATCTGAGAACAAAATACTTGAATTTAGAATTGGGTGCCGCCAAATTGGGTTTTGGTGCCGCAGAGATCCCCTTTAAAGCTTCCAAAGTGCCACATGTGGCACTCTGTTCATTTTTCCTTGGTGCCGCCAAAATATTTTTAGGTGCCGCTGGCGGCTCTTGGTGCCGCGTTTGGACATGGCTGTGTTAGGTTGGGTTGTTAGGTCATGAGAGTTAGGCAGGGTTGGGCATCAGCTCAGGCTCATCTCACACAGCAAGCAGAGGGCATGCATGTTCATCTCCTGTTGTCTTCATCATCATGTTCATCATCATGTCGCCATGTCATCATGGTCATGTCTCATCTCATGATGTTCATGCAGCATGCAACCGACCAAAAATCAGCATGATCAGCATCAGATCAGATCAGTATCAGTATCAGATCAGATCAGTTCACTAGCCAATCGATTGGACGAGTCTGCCTCGAGGATTCACACTTTCAATAATCCTAATATAAATGCGACAGAAAAATTCAGACTGTGATTTTACATCATCATGATCTGATGATCATGTATTAGGCCTACATGTATTATGTAATATGTCATGTATGTACATGATAATTTTTGTTTGTTTCTTTGGTTGTTCAGGTGTGGGGACGATGGATCCGTATCCGGCTCCGCCACTTTGCCCTTCCTCTAGCCTCTTGAGAAGGCAGGTCTCCCGACTCCCGGTTTGGGAGAGGGCACTATCCCCCCACCCTCCGGTAACGATCATCTTTGGAGAGGGGAGGTGCTGGGCCCCCCAGTAGATAACCCCACCCAACTACCTACCTCTACGTTGCCGGACGGACCAGACCTGCCCAACCCACATGGAGGTGGGGCTCCACCCAGGCTTACACATGAGACCAGCATTTCGTCTTTGGCAGGACGATGAATATGTAGTTTATAAGCCAAGGCTTGGCGGGGGAGAGGGAGGAGGGATGGGGCAAGATGACAAATACACCCTCGCCCAGGAATGTCCCCTGACCTTATTTCATCAGCCATACCCAATTACAGTCAGTGCATTCAATATGATCAGAAATCAATAACAAGATGGTAATACTAAATAAAGCACAAATAAATGACACGTTTTGTGACAGAATATAAATTAATTCAAGTCACTTCCTGAATTCTGACTTGAAAGTGCCTGAAGATGACCCCAGTGTGGGGTTGAAAAATTTGCAAATATTGCCTCCTGGGGATAGCGATGCGATGATTTCAACAACCAAAAAGACTAACACCCAATGAAGATGAAACTGAAGTGAAAATTTTATTGTCCTCTCATCAACTTCAATTCTTTGATTACATCTAAAAGCAATTCCATTTATTTAGGATTGTGGGTCATTGTATTCTCATCAACTTGAAGAGTTTGCCAGGACAGGTTTTGAATAAATTTTCAATAGGCCTATGGAAAAAATAAAAAGTCCTGGGGCCTGATTCACAAAGCCCTCATGGCGTACGTACTATTTTAGCACTGCCCGTATCTATTGTTCGTCAACTTGCTGACAGATATGGGCAGTGCTAAGATCATATGAACCCTAAGACAGCTTTGTGAAGCAGACCCCTGACTTCCAAATCTGTGAGTGCCTGCATCAGACGGCCCATTGACTGAGACAACAGTTTTTCAAACTTGCCCTCCAATCTTCACAGGCACCATGTCCATTCTTCCTTGCAAATAAACAATGGGTAATGAGTTGACAGCAGGACCATATCTAGCTAGAGGAGGGTTTCAATGGCATTTTCTGGTGAAGACCCCCTGGTGGGCTCCAGGAACACTGATCATACCAATTTTGCGTTACTGATCACAATTCACAAAAAGCTAACATCAGACACCAGTTGAGGTCTCCGAGTCTGCATTTCACAGTTAAACAGGGTATCTACAGCTTGTGGAGCACCAAATTTAAGACCATTTAAGACTTTTAAGACCACCAAGTATTGGCAAAATTTAAGACCTATCTTCTAAAATGAATCACCAAAACAGATCCCTGGGGATGTCAGGCAGTGAAGGGGAAGACTTAGGTATTTTCATCTTTTCCCATTGAACCAACACTGATAACATTTTTCTGAAAATGTCTTTAAGTCAAAATTAAGACCTTTGTAACACCTTCATACAAAAAATCTCAAATTTAAGACCTTTTAAGGCCTTGAAAATGGAAGTTCCAAATTTAAGACTTTTAAAGACTTGTAGACATTTTTTTAAAAAAACAGATAGGTTAAAAAAACAATATGGATCACATGTAAGGGAACACCTTGCTTCTTGCACGATCTCAAACATTTGAGTTCAGTTTGACATTGCAGGGCACAGGTAAGTTCATAAAATACCAGAGATTCTCTTGACATAACTCAAGTTTTGTGGCCTGTTGTTGATAAAATAACCGTATGTTATGTGAGCCAATGACTCATAATTTCAAAATGTGTAGGCCTACAAGGAATGAGTGATTTTTACACGGTGTAGTACAGGCGAACAAAAATATAACATCGATGTGAACCATCAAAGTATTGCCAAACAACATAACATATCACAAGACTTTTCAACAATCAACGCCTTTTGGCATCATGAAACTGTGGGATAATATACATCTACTCAGTATGAAGCCAATAATATGTACATGTAGCAAGTGAATGACTCAAAACACCTTTCTATATGATGTGCAGATCATGGCAACATCCAATGGACTTACCGTAACACACCACAACCACTTAACAATTCACCAACTTCTTTGATTTTCATGTAAATGTGTTTAACGGACGGAACACTATTATTCATAACTCAATGGAATGATGAAAGAATGGATAAAAATACATGTACAAATCTTGTGTTAACGTACAACAAAGCACAAATAATACAAAACAAAGGCCCATAGATACACCAAAAATTATGGAAATTGATTCACACAACTTCTTACGATATTTCAACATGAAGCTTTGATATTAGTTGCGCTTCCACTACAAAAAAAGCCGGTATTTGTCCACTCTTATTCTTTGTAAAAAGGTAACCTGCTGATTATTATTAGATTAACAAGCCCTCATGTCAATTACATGTACCGGTATATCGACGACAATCGATTTACGAGCACAACAGCTGCTATCCTGCAAGATTTGATCCAGATATTGATTTTGTAAAGACAAGGAAATTACTAATGGAATTCAGTCAACTGAACATAATCAGATCGTCATGACCACTGCTCTGTACATGTGCACAATAATCGAATATAAATGCAGTTTACCTGTGCAAGGAAGATGCTTATCCTCTGTGTATCATCATATGATCAGTGCCCGACATATTTTTGCCCAACCAATCTCTGCACATGCCAAGCTAACGAGTATATTACCGTTAACTGAAGAACAGTATGACAACAATATCAAAAGCAGAAAAGTACAAACTGGTGTAAATTGTTGAGATTCAAGTCAGTTCATTTTGATTTTGAGATTCAGACCCATGATTGTTGAATACACAGAAATAAAAACATTAAATATAAAAAGATAGCTGAGAAAGTTACAGGTGAGTTAGTTACACGATTCGTTGTTGACTGTCTAAAAAAATGTCCCAATCACATAATATGTGACACACTCCAGACCAGCCTAAAAATTCAGATGTTAGTTGCAAAAGCGGAAAGTTTTAATGGCTTAATGCTGAAGCATGTCACATCTGTGAAAGATATTGTTATTCAGTGAATAACAATGGTAAGTTTGCCCTTGATTTTGGTCATTCTCGTCATGGAGGATGATCAGTCTATCTCCGGCTGTCAGCAGCGTTGCACAAGACATCAATTTGACTAGAAAAAGTCAAAGACATAATCATGCCAACACTGACGACACAATCATAGGAGCCCCAATTCCTTCTTTATTAAATGAGCGGAAACCAAAAGGTGAACGCACACACGCACGAACGAACGAACGAACGAACGAACGAACGAACGAACGCACGAACGAACGAACGCACGAACGCACGAACACACGGACGAGTTGAAAACAGTATACCCCCACCAACTCGTTGGCGGGGGTATAATAACGATTTGTCATGCTGAAGCCAATTAAGTTTTTACATTACTTCAGCCCCCTATGGTTGAAGAGGGTTTACCAATTTGCCCAGTGAAGATCCAGCCTCTTCTTAATGGCCTCAATTGACGGAGCTGTTACAACGGAATCAGGCAAACTGTTACAGTCTTTGATTTACCCTGAAACAGAAGCAATTTTTTCTTGTGTTAGTGATGCTCCTGGGGACAAACAACTTACGAGAATGACCGTGCGTAATCGAGTTGTTGGGTTGCAAGGGTATAACTGCGATGAGGAACCCACTCATGATTTTAAACAAGGTAATCATATCACCACGACGCCTCCGATGGACTAGGGACATTAAGTCCAGGCGTTTGAGTCTTTCACTGTAACTAAGATGTTTGAGGTGCAGGATCAGGCGCGGATCCAGAGGGGGGGTTTTGGGGGTCGTGACCCCCCCCTGCTCGCCACCACCAATTGTTTTTTTCTCAGTAATTTTCGACAATGAGCAAAAAAATGCAAGAATAAAGCTTCTGTTTTGATACTGAGATGCCAGGAAATCGCATCTACGAGCTTCTAGATTTCAAAATTTTCTGGGGGAGGCCCCCCAGACCCCCCGTCAGCGCGGGTAACTTCGGCGCACGCCTGCGACGACCGCCCTTGGCAGCCCTGACCCCCCTCTGCTAAAAATCCTGGATACGCGCCTGAGGATAAGTTTAGTCGCTCGTCTTTGTATTTTCTCAATTTGTTCAATGTCGCGTATTAAGATTGGATTCCATATTTCATGAGCATATTCAAGATGCGGCCTAACAAAGGTTGTATAACCTGATCACAAGCTTCTCGTCCCTGCAAGAGAAAGTCCTCTTTATGGTCGCTAAGATTCTTGTGGCGGTAGTGGTTATTTTGTCATTGTGATCAGAAAAAGTCAGTTTGTTGTCAATCATAACGCCCAAGTCTTTTTCAAGAATAGTGTGTTCTAGATCAACTAATACGTCACATTTGTTTGTCATACAGAGGCGTGGGGCAGAATGAACGCTGCCAATATGCATATGTTTGCATTTTGGTGGTTGGAACGAAAGTAGCCAAGCCCTTGACCAAGCATCGAGAGCTTATGAAGGTCGGACTGAATGGTAGAGACTTGCTCAGCAGCAAGAGATTCAAATAACGTGGCCCCAAAACACTGCCTTGTGGGACGCCGCTTTTCACGTCTTGGGGAGATGATAGGCTACATTTTTTTACATCCAAAACTTCCCAAAATGGAATTTCGGCGCACTGTTTGGAAATAAAAGAGGCAAGTTTGGCATTTTATTGTTCACAGGAAATGTAATTCTCGTTTTGGGATTATCGGCGGCAAATTTTAAAAAGAAAGACAAGATTTTCTCCACTTTTATTTTTATTTCACTTCCTCAAAAATCAATGTCGGCGGGCCCGCTATACAACAATAAAAATTACCCTCGCCCAATCAAACAAAAAATTAAGTCATAGGCCTAGCCTACCTTTTTCCATGACCATCAGGAATTATCCGTGATGATGCAGAACCCATCCTCAACACATCACCATCGGCATCTCTGTACCACAACTGACAGAATCCCGTCTCTGACGACTCCGCTAATGCTATGGCAATGATTCGTATAATGCTGTAACGTTCATCATAATAAGCAGCAAATACAAACATGGTGGTGCGGCCACAGAAGGGCTGGAATGTTTGTGTTTCTGGAAGGTCTGCAGGTGGCATTAAATTAGGGCAACGAGAACTTTTCCTCCTGAAGCTGAAGTGTGTTGTCGTAATACTGGTAATATTTCCAAACCCCTCTCTCATCTGTTGACTGGAAATCATGCGTCCCTGATTTAGCCTGGTAGGCCTAAGGGGCCCAAGTTCTTTTTCAAAGTTAATTTTTCCCACAGAAAGAATAAGCAGCAAGCATCCCAGACATGCCACGGGTAGGCCTAGCTTCCAGCAGCTGCGGCGGAGCATAATCATGATAATCAACTTGAGAGAAACGAGGGGAAGCTTGATGGCACTATATACATGTAACCTAACCAGACAGGCGTGCACACCCCACCGCGATCCGATCCGATCCGCGGTTAGCAGAGCCAGAGGTTGTTATAGGTTGGGTTGTTAGGTCATGAGAGTGAGGCAGGGTTGGGCATCAGCTCAGGCTCATCTCACACAGCAGAGGGCATGCATTTTATCAACTGATCAATGATAGTCAAAAGTCATGCATTTGTCCGCATTGGCGATGCGATGCCCAATCGATTGGACGAGTCTGCCTCGAGGATTCACACTTTCAATAATCCTAATATAAATGCGACAGAAAAATTCAGACTGTTAGAAGAAAAGTCGATGGAATTTTAATTTGACATGCATGATGTACATGACATGCATGATGTACATGATAATTTTTGTTTGTTTCTTTGGTTGTTCAGGTGCGGGGACGATGGATTTGTATCCGGCTCCGCCACTTTGCCCTTCCTCTAGCCAGGCAGGCCTCCCGGTTTGGGAGAGGGCACTATCTCCCCACCCTCCGGTAACGACCATCCTTGGAGAGGGGAGGTGCTGGGCCCCGCAGTAGATAACCCCACCCCACCCAACTACCTACCTCTACGTTGCCGGACGGACCAGACCTGCCCAACCCACATGGAGGTGGGGCTCCACCCAGGCTTACACATGAGAGCAGCATTTCGTCTTTGGCAGGACGATGAATATGTAGTTTACAATCCAAGGCTTGGCTGGGGGAGAGGGAGGAGGGATGGTGCAAGATGATAAATACACCCTCGCCCAGGAATGTCCCCTGACCTTATTTCATCAGCCATACCCAATTACAGTCAGTGCATATCAATATGATCAGAAATCAATAACAAGATGGTAATACTAAATGAAGCACAAATAAATGACACGTTTTGTGACAGAATATAAATTAATTCAAGTCACTTCCTGAATTTTGACTTGAAAGTGCCTGAAGATGACCCCAGTGTGGGGTTGAAAAATTTGCAAATATTGCCTCCTGGGGATAGCGATGCGATGATTTCAACAACCAAAAAGACTAACACCCAATGAAGATGAAACTGAAGTGAAAATTTTATTGTCCTCTCATCAACTTCAATTCTTTGATTACATCTAAAAGCAATTCCATTATTTAGGATTGTGGGTCATTGTATTCTCATCAACTTGAAGAGTTTGCCAGGACAGGTTCTGAATAAATTTTCAATAGGCCTATTTCCACACAAAAAAATAAAAAGTCCTGGGGCCTGATTCACAAAGCCCTCATGGCGTACGTAGGGGAGAGTGGGGCACCATGAGCCTTTTTTCAGTTTTTGTGCCCTGGACAATTTATGTGTCATGTTATTGAATACTTATCAATAGCATGACACACTATAAGATGTTGTTTATTTTCTGGTAGATCCATGAGAATGGGGTATTTTTCTATACCAGTCTAATACCGCTCCCAAAAAAGTCTCTAAAGTGGCTCGAGGTACCCCGACCTTGGGGTACCTTGAGCCTGGCCTGGGGTACCTAGAGCCAACACATCAAACAGCCTGTTTTCAACCTATCTTCTAAAATGAATCACCAAAACAGATCCCTGGGGATGTCAGGCAGTGAAGGGGAAGACTTAGGTATTTTCATCTTTTCCCATTGAACCAACACTGATAACATTTTTCTGAAAACGTCTTGAAGTCAAAATTAAGACCTTTGTAACACCTTCATACAAAAAATCTCAAATTTAAGACCTTTTAAGGCCTTGAAAATGGAAGTTCCAAATTTAAGACTTTTAGAGACTTGTAGACATTTTTTTAAAAAAACAGATAGGTTAAAAAAACAATATGGATCACATGTAAGGCAGGGAACACCTTGCTTCTTGCACGATCTCAAACATTTGAGTTCAGTTTGACATTGGGTGATTTCAAAGTTGGTTTTACAATGCATTAAAGCATTGTAAAACCGGTCTTAAAACCAACTTTGAAATCACCCATTGCAGGGCACAGGTAAGTTCATAAAATACCAGAGATTCTCTTGACATAACTCAAGTTTTGTGGCCTGTTGTTGATAAAATAACCGTATGTAATTCTATGTGAGCCAATGACTCATAATTTCAAAATGTGTAGGCCTACAAGGAATGAGTGATTTTTACACGGTGTAGTACAGGCGAACAAAAATATATAACATCGATGTGAACCATCAAAGTATTGCCAAACAACATAACATATCACAAGACTTTTCAACAATCAATGCCTTTTGGCATCATGAAACTGTGGGATAATATACATCTACTCAGTATGAAGCCAATAATATGTACATGTAGCAAGTGAATGACTCAAAACACCTTTCTATATGATGTGCAGATCATGGCAACATCCAATGGACTTACCGTACATACACACCACAACCACTTAACAATTCACCAACTTCTTTGATTTTCATGTAAATGTGTTTAACGGACGGAACACTATTATTCAACTCAATGGAATGATGAAAGAATGGATAAAAATACATGTACAAATCTTGTGTTAACGTACAACAAAGCACAAATAATACAAAACAAAGGCCCATAGATACACCAAAAATTATGGAAATTGATTCACACAACTTCTTACGATATTTCAACTAACATGAAGCTTTGATATTAAGCCAGAGCTGACTGATATCAATATCTTCAAATAGTATGACCTAAAATAGTATCCATTCACAACTGTAAAAAGGTAACCTGCTGATTATTATTAGATTAACAAGCCCTCATGTCAATTACATGTACCGGTATATCAACGACAATCGATTTACGAGCACAACAGCTGCTGTCCTGCAAGATTTGATCCAGATATTGATTTTGTAAAGACGAGGAAATTACTAATGGAATTCAGTCAACTGAACATAATCAGATCGTCATGACAACTGCTCTGTACATGTGCACAATAATCTAATATAAATGCAGTTTACCTGTGCAAGGAAGATGCTTATCCTCTGTGTATCATCATATGATCAGTGCCCGACATATTTTTGCCCAACCGATCTCTGCGCATGCCAAGCTAACGAGTATATTACCGTTAACTGAAGAACAGTATGACAACAATATCAAAAGCAGAAAAGTACAAACTGGTGTAAATTGTTGAGATTCAAGTCAGTTCATTTTGATTTTGAGATTCAGACCCATGATTGTTGAATACACAGAAATAAAAACATTAAATATTAAAAAGATAGCTGAGAAAGTTACAGGTGAGTTAGTTACACGATTCTTTGTTGACTGTCTAAAAAAATGTCCCAATCACATAATATGTGACACACTCCAGACCAGCCTAAAAATTCAGATGTTAGTCGCAAAAGCGGAAAGTTTTAATGGCTTTATGCTGAAGCATGTCACATCTGTGAAAGATATTGTTATTCAGTGAATAACAATGGTAAGTTTGCCCTTGATTTTGGTCATTCTCCTCATGGAGGATGATCAGTCTATCTCCGGCTGTCAGCAGCGTTGCACAAGACATCAATTTGACTAGAAAAAGTCAAAGACATAATCATGCCAACACTGATGACACAATCATAGGAGCCCCAATTCCTTCTTTATTTTCTGAACACGCCCAACCAACTCTTTCTTAAATTTGTGCATGTACTTATCAATTAGAAAATTTTTATCTCCCTTGGTTTCCCAGTTTCTGTAATGATGTAGAAGACCGTCCGATTCAGACAAAATATGTGACCCAGACCCATGTTCAAAATTCCAGATATTATGCACACCAACAGTAATGACTCGTCTTATTTCTACAATATTTTTTGACCTCTCATTTGGTGAAAATATTCGAGGTTGGCGTTTTGTTTTCAGGAGAACCTCCATGTTTATTTTTTTCATCAGGGGATCTTTCGCCATCTCTGCATCATCTTCCCACTCGCACTTAAAAAATACATTGCGAAACATGTATGAGGCGGCATGAATCCCCCTTTTGTTGAGGTCATGGAGAAGAGCTGTCCAATTCCCATGCCGCCTTGATACTGCGTATTCATCAAGGTCAGTAAAGGCAACATATTTCACTTTTTGATGATTACGATACAGGCAGTCATTCAGGTTGGCAATCTGTCCAAAATAATGGATTTCTTGTGTTACCGTTGGTGGCCATGTTTGCACCAAGACAGGTATTGGCCACTGAACAAGTTCAACAATGCCTTCTTGGATATAAGGCTTTAAAACCTTATAAACCTGATCACTAACACTGTAATTATAGAACGTAAACTTAGTGGCACCCAGCATGCGATTAGTTTCCAGGTTTTCAATCATCTGGTCGACACGTTTATACTTGAAATTAAATGGAGGAGAACACACTCCAAATCCAGTCATTGTAGAATAGTCGACTTTCTTGGTGTTCAGAACTTTTAGCAGGTTTGTTGGTTTTTCACATTCGCTGCTGACAACTGATACAGCATATGGAACTCCACTGTCTGGTAATTCGCACGTCACATAAAAGGCATCATATCTGAAAGAAATAGAAAGGCAGTTCAAATATATTACGAGCAATAATGTGTACCCAGATCTTACTCCTATATCGTACTGATGCTACATCAATTCATCTTCATTTTACTGACAAGAATGCGTCCAATCTAGCTCAGCGGTCAGACTTCATAAACCAGGTTATCAAAACAAATAATATTGTATGACAAACATTGTGTGGATAACCACCTTAACCTAAGGCTAAACATGTATGTAAACACAGTTGCGGGTGTGACCCAAAGTGGCCTTTTTGCTGCACGACACAACAATCATTTCGCTGACAACTGAAGCCAAATGTCAAAGTCTGACAAAGTGACAGTGATAATCAAACAAATTAAGTCATCATACCTTCTCCCATGACCTTCAGGAAGTCTCTGTGATGATGCAGAAGCAATCCTCAACACGTCACCATCTCTGTACCACAACTGACAGAATCCCGTCTCTGATGACTTCGCTATCGCAATGATTCGTATGATATTGTGGCGATCATCATAATAAGCTGCAAATACGAACATGGCACGACCACGGAAGGGCTGGAAAGTTTGTGTATCAGGAAGGTCTTCCGGCTGCACTAAATCAGGGCAACGAGAACTTTTCCTCATCTGCATTTTTGTACCGGTAGGCCTACCCGTAGGCCTAGTTTTTCCCTCTTTTGATTTCTGTTTGTTTCCTTCTTCAATTTGATTTTGTTGACTCTCCATTGGAATGTTTGGTTTTGCAAGGACGGGCTGTTTCTTTTCTTCCGAATTAATGTTAAAATCTGGCACCGGTGGCACATTCCTCAATCGTCCGTGGACAGACTGTTCCACATCAACACGGCCAATTCCATTTGCAGTGCGAGGTCTTTCCAGGCGAATATGGAGGGCATAAAGAGACAAGAAAAATGTGCCAACTGCCAACACAAATACCACAATTCTTTTAGGGTAGAAGCGCATGATTGACATCTTGCTCACGACACTTCACATGCGCTGAAAAACTGAGTATATTTTTCGATCTTCATGTGATTTTTTGATGCAAAAATTCGCAAAATCGTCCCTGGCATTCTCCATTGGGTCTGACTAAAACACAACCCGCAATCGCCGACCGAATCGAAACGAAGAAGAACCCCGTTGGTTTCGTCGCTTTCGCTCTCCGTGACGGCCGTAGTTTGCACACTACTGCCGCGTTTTGTCTTCGGCAGCTCAAAGGGGGTCTAAATAAAGAGACTTTGGGAGGTTATTGATAATCACGTTTATCCTTTATTTCTTACGTAGTCTCTTGGTCATGAAACTGTACAATACAACCTATTCTATAGATCACTGTCTGAGTGATTGGAACAATTCCCGGCTCTTTCCGGAGACAACGCGGAAGCCAGTGGAGCCGGCGTTCTCCGAGTCTGCATTTTCATCGTTTACCCCGAACAATCAGCCATCAAATGAATTAAACGCTCGAAAAACACCGATCTACATCCAGTTAGTTCAATTCTTACTATTTTGTCTCCATTGCCGGTCGTCGGAGACGTACTATCACAGTTTTGGGCCGCGGTCTTTTAAGTCTAACGCCGGCGGCATCTCAGGGATGATGTTTGCCCGGGAAATGTGTCACTGTGTCTCACACTGATTCTCTCAGCCCAAATTTGGTGACAACTTTGCCGCAAAACTTTGCACAATAACAGCTAGTGGACGGATCCGGCATCCGTGCCGTAAGGGCCAATTCATACTTTGCGTTTTGCGCTTAGTCCGTTTCCTATGTGAGTATGGTAGAAAAAGTGATTTTATTATTGGTACCACATATAAACATAGGGAACGCACTAAGCGCAAATCGCAAAACGGAGAAGTATGAATCTACCCTTAAAGGTCAATTCATACTTCTCCATTTTGCGATTTGCCCCTCTCCGTTTCCTATGTGAGTGCGTGGTAGAAAAAGTAATTGTATTGTTGGTACCACACATAAACTTAGGGAACGGACAAGCGCAAAAGCGCAAAACGGAGGTATGAATCAAGCTTTAGACTCCGCAAGCAAAATAGGCCTGCCCTCCCGCGACCATTTCCGTGTCTGAAGGAGTGAGCGAGCGGCGGAACATAACGGCTGCGTCGGGAGACTACCGTGCCGAAGGTTGTGATGTCTGCTGTTTCGCCACTACATTTCTTCAGGTACCGGTACCCTCTGTGTAATGGACCAGTTGATCAAGGAGGAATTCTCCGTGGGCGACTCGCATCCAGTTGCCGTGATGCTTGTGATTGCCAAGCCGATTTCTCTCTTCACCTTGGTGTACCAGACGGAAACGGGAATATAGATAAACAGAATAGTGCAGACCATGGCACCGAAGAGGGCGAAGTAGAATATCTCCATGTTGTACGGATCGTGGTTCCATTTAACTTCTGTAAACAAATGAAAGTAAAATCATGCAAAGTCCGCGTAGCAAGGCCTAGGGCTTGCAGCGGAAGCACCCTTTGGCGGTCTCCTCCGCCAGGAGGTCACGTCTCGTAGCGTGGGGGACATAGCTAATAACTTAATATAGGTCATTTTTAACTGACCCCTATGACCCTTGATGAAGAAAGCAGCGAGGTAAAAAACCCTGCGGTGGGAGGATAGGTGTGGCCAATATCCCCGCAGTGGTCCCACCCGAATGATCGAATGATCAGCGCGCCTAGTGGCAACGCCGTTAAACTGACTGAGGGCGAACCGCAAAGGGGCTGCACTCCAATTTGGTGTTCATAATGTTTACCTGTCCATGTGATAATGGAATACAGGAGCATCCAGAGCGAGGCCAACAATGAATTTGTGCAGCATTCCAATCCTTTGAAGCTTTCCGTATAGCAGAATTCAAGAGCTGAAAAGACGAGTTCAAGTTTATTGCGAGGGATCACAGCAATACCGCCATATTCGCGTGGCAGAGTAGGCCTATGTTGCCCCAGACAACGCTGTACTTAAAGCTTTGCAAAATCTTAGTACATATACTTAGTTTGTGCAGTTTTCAACCAGTCAGATCTAGCCATAGGCCTGTCTCATGAAGAAAAGAATGACACTTGAGTCATAGCAAGGCCTGCAACACTCACAAATGCGCGCGGACATTTTACCTTTAAGGTACGTTAAAAGTGAATTGAATCCAAGGATAAGGAAGGCTGGCATCTGCCACATTGATTGCCAGCTGATGCCGTTGTTGTCCAGATCCTTAAAGTGGTAAAACAGGCCAGAAGACAAGGAAGCTAGCGCCGTCATAACGAGACCAATGCCTGGAGGGGAAGCCGAATGAAACGACGATTGCAAATTGTCGACAAAATCCGTTTACAAAGGAATGCAAGAGTCCACATTTCACTCGACACCGCATTAATTCCGATTTTATGTCCACATTAAAATCACGAACTTATGTCCACACTAAATCAACCAATCGCAGCTGATTTTTTAATGTGGATATAAAATCGCACTCCTTATTTAATGTCCATATACCGGTAAATTCCTATTTTATGTCCATATCCAATCAGGAATTTATGTCCACATAGAATCGACCAATCACAGTTAAGGTCGATCTATACCCATTNGGAATGCAAGTTCTCCACATTTCACTCGACACCGCATTAATTCCGATTTTATGTCCACATTAAAATCACGAATTTATGTCCACACTAAATCAACCAATCGCAGCTGAGTTTTTAGATATAAAATCGCACTCCTTATTTAATGTCCATATACCGGTAAATTCCTATTTTATGTCCATATCCAATCAGGAATTTATGTCCACATAGAATCGACCAATCACAGATAAGGACTTTTGGACGGAAGTGAGACGGATTTTAGGACGGAAGCGACGAAATTGTGGACGGAAGTGATAGGGAACACTCACTTCCGTCCAAATTCTTTATCCGTGATTGGTCGATTTTATGTGGACATAAATTGCTGATTTATAAAATAGGAATTATATGGACATTAAATAAGGAGTGCGATTTTATATCCACATTGAAAACTTAGCTGCGATTTGTTGATTTAGTGTGGACATAAATTCGTGATTTAATGTGGACATAAAATCGGAATTAATGTGGACATTGAATTGTGTCCACCCCGGCCTGCGATACACGTGCGAAGTTCGGGTAAGCGATCGGCGTGCACCGTTTCGGTCGTACATGTACAGTACCTGGCGTGGAACATTTGCAATTCTGTTATGAAGTTTCAAGTTTATTGATAAGGAATCGAAAGATAAATGACATCAAAAATTTATAAGGCGAGCGACGCTTATGAATTTTTGACGACATGTATCAAGATACACGTGATGTTCAGATAACATAAGAATGAGGAAGATGCATGCAGCTTGGAAAATTTCTCGCCGTGTTCGTGCAGATCACGTCAACGGAAGAAAGTAAAATGGGGTCGTCATGAGAGGGATTTTCCGGCTGCAAAATAATCACAGCTCACGCTTTGTGTGTCGTAGTTGTTGCCTGATCGTGATCACTTACCCATCGTAACAAAATCCCTGCCTCTCCGCGCGCCGGCGAAATGGTCTCGGTTGCTCCTGTACCGGCGTGTGATGTAGTCCCAGATGGGTATGATGACAATACAAGGGACATATATGAGGAGGGTCAAGTTTGAGGTGAAAGCATGAGGAACGTGACCTTTCCAACCATCCGCTCTTACGAATAATATCTGAAATAAGATGGATTGTCGGTGGCAAACCAAACCCGTCAGTTCGGTACAGGCTTAACGTTAAGCCTGTACCGCGAGTTCGGCGCTTTTAAAGATGTTTTTTTATGAATGAACACCCCTTACCTTGAAATATATAACTTCACCGACCCCAAGGCAAGCGAAGAAAACTAACATCAAGCAAATTTTTCGCAGAATCAACCTTTCCATTTTGATTTGTTGGTGGACTTTGTACTGGTCGACGATGTGGCCCGGTCGGAAGGACATGGGCTCGTCAAGGTTCTGGTACCGGGGCCGACAGCAGAATCGCGTGCTGATGATCCGCCATATTGCTTTACCAGAGGCACGCCCTGCAAACATATTTTTTAATGAAAGCATGACATAGACTTATATTCATGATGGCTTTCGTTTTCATTTTGTTAAATTACGGAAATTTCCGTGAAAGGCCATTGAACATACATTGGTAAATACATGTACTTCCTCCATGCATAGAGCTTTGACCATTGTTACGAATTATAAGGGAGGTTTCGAAATCAAACGATAAACGAAAACTTTACGAAAACGTTATTTTCCATACTACACATTAACCAGATTTTATATTGCATTTTCGGTACAAAATAACGTTGTCGTTAACGTTTAGGTTTATCGTTTGATTTCGAAACCTCCCTATAATCGGGCCGAGTACGAAAACGTAATATTCAGAATGACTAACTGACATACCTTCACTACATGTATTTCTCTTGTAATACCTCTTCCCAAGTATAAAACTGCTTATCATAAGCGATGCTGTGATGACACCTGCTAACATCTCCACAACTACACGCTGGTCGTAGTACCTCTGTCGCAGGTAACCGGTAACTAACGTTACGGATACAACACCAACACCATAAGTCCACATATTCCTGAGAAAATACGAAAAATGACGGTATAATGCTGTAAGTGTTCTAGAGAGCGGTTTACACATGCAACTTTTCATATGCAACTTCATACAACTTGTTACATAAACCTGATGAGACCAAAAAGTTTCATCAAAGTTGCATGTGTAAACGGGCATGCAACTTGTTGCAACTAGATCACGCTGGATGTTGCAATGTATAAAGGGCGGTTTACACTAGCTTGCACCAAGTTGCAAGTTGCTGCAACCTGCAACTTGTTGCAGTCTACCTGTGACGTTTACACATTGCAACATCCAGTGCGATAAGATGCAGAAGTTCGCAACAAGTTGCAGGAATTTTGGCGGCAATCGTTTGTTCGGCAGCCATTTTGGCTTTAGTAGACGTCACATGATTTTTTTTGCTGTATTCTCATTGGCCAGCGACGTGCAACTTGTTGCAACTTCACCAGAAAATCGGATCTGGATCCTAAATTTGCAACAAGTTGCAGTAGGTAGTTGCAACAAGTTGCATTCCTCGATCTAGTCTCGATCCGGAACGCACCGGCACCGTGTAAAAAGGGCTAGTAAGATCTGGTGTGGCCGGACGGCGAATCCTGTGACCTACCATCTCGTGCCTGACATCAACGCGTCGTTGCTGACTTGGTTGACCTGTTGCAGAGTGAAGGGCATGATGAGGGCAGTTTCAAACTCAACGCTGACGAAGAGGAACATGAGGGAGAACACGTACACTCCGAAGAGGAAGGACTTCAAACCTGGCTGAAAAAAAGGGGAAACGAGTGTCAGCAACTTGGGTTCAAAAACCAGCATGGCGTACTATGAAAATTGGATTACCTCATGAAGGCGCCGCTCGCCTGAAAGTCGGCCTGTATCTCGCGCACCTTTGGCCCCCTATGGGGCAATAACTGAACCAGATAACCATGGCCAGTCGTTTGTGTCGCTGGTTTCAGCGTAAAAGTCGTAAGGAAACCAAAAAATGCTGAATTGCCAATTGAGCGCGAACTCGCACGAAAAACTCTCATATGGAGCAGCTTCTAAAAGCCAAGCGCACATTTGCGACGAAACTCAATCCGTTATAGGGGTGTTTTTAAAGTCGACTGACCCAACGCTATCGACTCGTCATTCAGCCGGGTCAGTCGATTTTAAAAAACACCCCTAACGCACTGAGTTTTATCGCAAATGTGCGCTTGGCCTTAAAGCAATGTTCATGGTACACGGATCCGATCCGTTTCCAATCCGTTTGCCCCTAGTTTTCCGGATAAGACAACGCTAAAGTCCATTTGATAGATTTTTTACGGACCAGGGGCCTGATTCACAAAGCACACTTAAGCCTAAGTGTGATCTAGTGTACTCTTAACTATTGTGTGGGGATTTATGAACAATAGTTAAGAGTACACTAAGACCACACTTAGCCTAAGTGTGCTTTGTGAATCAGGCCCCAGACTCGGACAAATTCCGTGTCCTAAAGCAGGGTTCATTGGCACACGGATTTTGTCCGATTCAGGTCGGTAAAAAATTGACCAAATTGACTTTTACGTTGTCGTATCCAGAAAACTAGGGGCAAACGGAGCAGAAACGGACCGGATCCGTGTGCCAATGAACCCCGCTTATTCTCGCCGATACCAATTCTAGTGGTACTCACGTTCATGATACTTGTGTAATGGCAAATTAGCGCAATGGCGGTAAGTGTCAAAGATGCTGGAAAGGCAAAAAGATGACTGTAAATCAGCTGACAGTCTCGCCGCCAGAAGCCGTCCCGTACGTCATGGCACAGAGACATGTCTCGCATGAAATGAGGACCACAACCCACTGCCTCAATAGGTGTCACTAGTGGTTAAAACTATTGAAATGAAAAATGACATCAAACTCCTGGTCAATGGGGACAATGGGGGACTCCAGGGCCCACATTCATAAAACTCACAGAAAACCTACCGAATATTCTCATCCCAGCGCTGAGAAATATAGCTCGGTATTTTCCAACCACAAGGTCGGCAAAAAGGGCGACGACGACCGGTGAGACGTATGAATTCGCTGAAAGAAAACGTAGGCCTATTAGTTCGCGGTTTAACTTCTGCTTTAGGACATAGACATTTTACACTTTATACTAAAATGATTCCAAGTCATCTTGGCGGATACTGTTCACACTGTGAAACAAGGAAGTTACCCGATACACTTGTTCACACTTCTCTTCGCAAACGAATCTTGTATATCGTTGAAGGACCATTTTTGAAATTATTAATACATACCAAAAATAGATGTATTTTTGTACATACCGAAGTGGACTCCAAACCGCCGTCATTTTTGGCGGTTCACCACGGTTTGAGAACCGTGTTGAACCGCCATCAGAACCGTCCCCGTGTGAGGCTCGCTTTAGGACATAGAAATTTTACACTTTATACTAAAATGATTCCAAGTCATCTTGGCGGATACTGTTCACACTGTGAAACAAGGAAGTTACCCGATACACAATTTATTGTTCACACTTCTCTTCGCAAACGAATCTTGTATATCGTTGAAGGACCATTTTTGAAATTATTAATACATGTATATACCAAAAATAGATGTATTTTTGTACATACCGAAGTGGACAACGAATAGCACTCTCATCTGCGAATCTGACAGGCCGAAGTAGTGCCCACTGAGGGAGACGGCATTGTTGATCGTGTAGATGCCAGCCCCACGTAGAAAATTTATGAACATCATACATCCGAATCCGACTTTACTGAGCCTGGTCCCATCCCGGTCGTTCGCGAGGACAGTTACCAGGGTGTCTGGGTTCACGTCCATAGTTTGGCTATACAGATTAAAAGAAAAGGAAAAGGGAAATTGGGGACTGTGTCTTTCGTTTTCCCCCGTCGGTGTTTTCCAGCGTTGAGGAAGTACAGCAGCACGCCTATGGCTCCTAATTATCCTAAGCATCCACACAGAAATCTCCCGCACGAAGCATTCTCCCAAACGATCCATGTCGGGGACGCTTCATTGAAATAGCGTTTGAACCACTAGCTTGGCGGGAACCGCACCGCAAAACGCACCAGAAATCAGATTTTGGTGCGGACGCGCCTTTACGATGTTCTTTTTAAACTCAATTTAGCATGAAAATTCCTGATTTTACTCACTTGTTTTAGCTCTCCCCTTTGGTAGATTCAATCACTGCCCCTAAAAATCAGCTTTAGAATCAGTTGCATCGGAAATCATTCGCAGAATCTTCGAGGGATTGCTTCGTCGCGATCATGTCACGCAGGCCACGGAGAACGTTTAACCGACTTCCTGATGGTGTATAAATAGAGATCGTTTTCATGTCAAGGGAAGTAACCACTACAAAAGTACATATCAAATCCCCTACCGTAAGAACAGTGCGTATGTCAGGCCTGGTAGCGAGGTTGTTGATATTTGGGTGTCCTGCAGGGAATATTCGCGCCACACAATTGCGCTTGCTATTTTCGTCTTTTTATAATAAAGCAAGCGACATGTACGAGGAAGTAGATGAGCACGAGGTGCAAAGCTACCCAACATGAAAATCAGGAATAATACCGTGTAAAAGGGTGTCATCAATGCTTTTATGCAAATAAATGGGGCATAGGCCTACTCCAGACGCGGTTATTCGGGCACAGCATGACACACCCCGACGACGCATGTCTGGTTTTGATTTGTCGGGTACCGCCTTTCCCACTGCGGGCCTCGGCCGATGCGATTGGGTCGGCCTAATAGGGAGGTTCCGCATCGTCACGAATTACGAATCACGAAAAGATTTCAAGACGTTGATGACGTCATAGTCGAAGCATATTCGTGTTTCGTAATTCAGAGACGTTGCGGAACCTACCTATAGCAGTGACCAAAGGCGAAAAGCTATCATGGTCACGGAAAGTTCCGAATCTTTCCGAATTAACCCGAATACAACAGGCTATCAAGTGTCATTGATCTAGCATGTCAACAGGTGATAATTTGATAACAGTCTACCTGCAGTGATATTGTCTCGTGCACATGAAGTTCTTTTATGTGAGACAAAGTGAGATGCTCACATAATGTGGACATTTTCACATATTTTCGTATATTTTGGCCCGAGGGAGGATTAGAGACAGATTATTCTTTATTTCTAAGCTGTGTAAATTCTGTGTGAATAATTGGATGGCGAGCAAAATGGCTGGCATGTTCCTGTCCGCCGTAATTCTGCTATCAGCGACAACGATCGGAGCGATAAAACACAGGTTTCCGACATGTAAGTCATAGCTTAGAATGGTTTCGGTAAGGTGTAGAAATGCGCTGTCAAAAAGTGAGGTCACGTGTTCGATTCCTGGTCGGACCTTCAATAGAGACATCAATAGAGACGGTGACTCTCTCTGACGGCGTAAATTTCCCATGGGAGCTCCGGTTTCCTCCTACATTTAACATTGAAATCCCCCAATATTGTCTAAAGAGCCGAAATGAGCCACGTTGGCGCACACGGCTCTCGATTCAAATGTAGAAATGAGAGATCGTAATCACAGTCCGTGATTGACAGTCAGTGGGGGGGGGGGGGTTAAGCACCCCAGCCCTCCCGTGCCACCCTTGATGATCACCCACCAGCGTATCCACACATTCATCAATACATTTTGAGATTTTCAGATTATATGGAAGAGAGATGTGGCGACAGCATAACCGGCTACGAGTCGGCCCGCATTGAAATCAGCAAGGGACTCCTCTACAAGCGGAACATGGACTGCAAACTCACCATCAAGGTCCCCAATGGAGTGGACATTTTCCTTAACTTTAAGCGGTTCTCTCTGGAGAAACCATTTAAGGGAAAGTGTGTGGATTATTTGGACATATATAAGGGACCACCGTCAGCTCTGGTCAGGGTCAATGCCGACCCTATGTGTGGAGTGAAGATTCCGTGGACAATGACCGTCGAAGCTTCCAACCTTCTGCTGCATTTTGTCAGTGATCGAAATGCCGATGATATGGGGTTCGAAATCATTTACGCGGCGAGTCGAACTTGTCTCGGTAAGATCGCCTTCGGTACGAGATACTGGACATTATCAGGGGCGTAGCTAGCTTTAGGGGAGCAAAATTGATTAAGTCTGGAGGGCGACGTCGGAGGGGGTCTGGGGGTCGTCCCCAGAAAAAAAATGAATACAGTCATGTATCTACATTCTCTCAGATGTATTTTCCCGACACCTGACACCACAATAACTTGGCTCGAAGAGGGAAAATAAACTTTTAGAGGAAAAATTTGCTTCGACCCTTTCTGCTCTGGGGGGCCAGGTGGCCCTCTGCCCCCCCCCCCCCCC
>NMRB01003682.1:37822-55467 GCA_002633025.1 Notospermus geniculatus | reverse complement strand
GATTGACAGATGGACTGCTGGACTGACACACTGACGCCACTGAATACCTATTTGACTAGCTCCGCTGACCTTTGGTCAGCTGAGCTAAAAACGGTTCACTTTTTTTGGGACACCCGATATATGGCTAGAGAGACCACGACTGTTCGAATATAGCCTTACAATAGCGGGCTATTTTTTGGGACACCCGATATATGGCTAGAGAGACCACGACTGTTCGAATATAGCCTTACAATAGCGGGCTATTGTTTGGCGGACTTGCATTCCCAGGACGCTGATTCCTGTCACACCTGTGCCTATCGGTAGTTAGTAATGCCGGTTTCACACCGTCGTAACTTTGATCAAAGTTTCCGAATATGCTGAATAAGGTCTCAAACGTAGATTAGTGTATGAAATCCGTAGGCCCTGAATTGGTATATTCAGAAACTTTGAACAAAATTATGACCGTGTGGAATGGGCATTATAACGCATTTTCCATTAACTAAAAGCACTAGCGGACTTTCTCTGCGGTCGCCCTTTCACCTCTTGGATCTCTTCTACATAGCGCCTGAGGAGGACCCGATTGCGGTCGAAAATTTGCGAAATATTCGGAGACAACTTTCCGATTTATTGTATAGGCCTACTGTGTGTCGTTTTTGTGCTGCTTTTTTAATATTCTCATTAACTAAATCGCCAATAGAGGTTCTTCACCGACGTCACACGGCTGCCATACTGGCCGTCAAAATGAAGCCTGGAGGCTGCCATCTTGTTCTCGGTTCAAAAGTTTAGCGCCTGTACAGACCACTGGGAGCATACAACTCAACAAATCACTTTACCTCTCACAGTTTCTGAGCATAAGTAGTTGGTCTGGTGTGAAAACTGTGTTGAAAACAAAGCGAATCATCCATACGGCTTGCTGTAGAAGAGGCCGATGACTGCCGACTATGTTAAAATTGCGTGCTGAACGCTGTGACGTTGCGTGATTTGATGGCCAAAATGGCGGAAATTTTGAGCTGTGACGTCACGTGATCGAAGAACCTATATTATGCACTCAAAAATGTTCTTGGCCAATCATGTGCAGCAGATTGCATGTCATAGGACGTCACATCGTATCGGATCCTCAATCCTCGTATCGGATCCTAAAACCTCGTATCGGACAGCCCTCCCAGTTTTAGCCAATCAGGGCACAGGCCTGTTATAGTTGCTAGGCAACTTTACATTTGATTGTATAATATAGCAAAGAGTGGCTGGCAGGTCGTCCACTATGGATTTTTGTTGGATGAAGAAAAGTTACCCGGTAATCCAACTTTTTGGTTACTCTTTCTAGATTTATTTTAAACATGACGTTTCTACCAGTCTTCCCTGGTCGTTGTCAAGTGTACAACTTGACAACGACCAGGGAAGACTGGTAGAAACGTCGTGTTTGAAATAAATCTAGAAAGAGTAACCAAAACGTTGGATTAGTTATTCGAAACCTTTCTAAAATGCCTTTCAAGCAGTTTGAAGAAAAGTTATATCGGACTCGGCTTTGCCTCATCCGATATAACTTTTCTTAATCCAACAAAAATCCATATGGGACTCCCTGCCATCCACTATTTGTATACTATAGGCACCAAAAGCACTATCGGCCTTTCTCTACGGTCACCCTGATAATTTTTTTAGCACCAGAATACCCCAGTAAACAAACCTTTGCAACACACTCGGCCTTTTGGACATGTGCATATCCTGTGCCTCACTTGTGCATATCTAGGGCCACATCTGCAGCCTCTGCGACAATGGCCCTTGCAAGCGCCATGGTTGCATCGGTCTGAAAAATAGATACATGCAGGGATCAAAGTTCATATTCTGAAAAAGCAGATTTTGGTTGAACAGGCTAAAAAATCAAGCCGCACACAATACAAAATGCATCAGAACATCAATTTTGTTGGTCGCACAGAGCAAAATCCAGGTCGCATTTTAGACCAAATGGTCATGAATTTTGAACCATGATATGGTTCCTGCAGCTTTTTGGTGAGCAAAATTAAGGCCTTTTTAAGGATTTTTAAGGCCAGTCCAGGAAAAATTTAATGCCAATTTGTCAGGAGTTTTCATGTAGGTTGTGCAACTTGTGGGGAATATTTTTTTCGTACAATGGTTTAGCACAGCCTGAAGGTTAGCGCAGAAGGCAGGACCCTGAATTTCACAACAGGGCAGTTTTCAACTGATATGAATAAAAACATCATTAGGAAGGGGAAACGGTTTAATGAAAATTCAAAACTGAAGCTAAATCAAATTTAAGGCCTTTTTAAGGCCACTGAGTGAAAAAATTCTATATTTAAGGCTTTTTAAGGCCTTAATTCTGAAAAACAAAAATTCATGACTTTTAATGCTTTTTAAGGATCCGCGGGAGCCCTAAGATAGGCGAGGATCAGGGGCCGTAGGCAGGGCCGGCCAAGCCAAGAATTGAATCGGACCTAAACTTGGTGTCGTACGTCATCTGACCTAGGGGTAGTGGTTACGAAACGTGCCCTGCTTATGGACGACGGACGACAACGGATGGACGACGGACGACAACGGATGGACGATGGATGCGGCACCACGACAAAAGCTCAGGGGTGAGCTAACCAGCGTGGTCAACTCTGCATGCACTTCTGCGCATTGAGGAATGAAAGGGATTTGGTCAGTCCTTCAGCCGGTCGGCGGGTCGGTCGGTCGGCGTTTTTCCAGTTACCAATCAATTGGCATATATACTTACAAAGACAGCATACGAAGTTAGGTGGACATGTGCAGTGTCTCGGTGCAGGATATCTACATCCAAACTTCCTCAGAACACATTTGGCATATTTGCTACACTTGTGGCATGTTGGCGCTGCAAAAATCGTGTTATTTGTGTTAATATTTGACTGTGCTTAACTTATATTATATGATCCAGTGACCCACACCGCTCTGGCGAAAAGAGTCGCCTGTCGTTCAGAAGGTGAGCCTCAATGGACCGAGATGACACCAGGAGAGAATGGAAGAAATAGATTGTTTCAGATTTCATAATAGGCAGACAATATCAATATTGAAACTGGCAAACATTTAGGGCCGTATTCATAAGGGTGTTTAGCTAAATCAGCGTACAAATTCTGCATTACACAGGTTATAGGCCTAGAAACTATTGTTCTACGTTCTGAAAGCTGCCTGATCCCTGGCATTTTACCCACACGATGATTACACGCGTCTAACATTCCTGCGTCTTAGTGTGGGAGGACAATAGAACGTGTTGGAAAAATTCTAGACAAGCCTTCCTGATCGTTCAACATTTCCTTTATGCTCTTTGACTTAGACGCAGGATAGTTAGACGCGTGTGATTATCCTGCGGGTAAACGCCTCTGGTGAACCACCGTTCAGACATCAGACAATAGTTTTCTAGGCCTTTAACCTGTGTAATGCAGAATTTGTACGCTGATTAGGCCCAAACACCCTTAAACGTGCGATGATCACCCTTATTGAATACGGGCCCTAGTCTCAACCTGCCAAGGTAAGAGCGACATGCGTCTGGTTTTGCCAGAGCGGGTAACCTTACACTGCGTGTTAAAAAAACAGCATACACAAGGGCCCGTATTTTAGAGTGCTCCTCAATGTAAACGAGTTCCTCTAGGCGATTGTTCTCAACAGGAGAACAGTAGCCTTGAGGAACTCCTTTACGTTGAGGAGCATTCTAAAATACGGGCCTACGAAATCATAAAGCGAATGGCTCGCAGGGTTTGTTGACAGTTGTTAATGTTTGTTGACATGTCCTCAAATCAAGCGCCATTTTGAGAAAAGGCGAAGAAGGATTTTAGTTTAATGGGAAATGCATTAGACAGCCAAACTTTGGAGGCGTATTCTGCAAAATCTACCGCTTTGAAATCAATGTGAATAGTACAAAATGTACTGGTACATTTTGACCAACTGAATTTGAAACTGTCATTAACCCATTTTAACAAATTTTTAATGGAACCTTGTCCCCAGGTGAATGTTTGCATATTTGCACAGGTTTTGCCTTTGACTGGAGCACGGCTTTGCCTGGAGACTAGGTTCACTCTCTATGGGAGGTACCACCAAAAATCAAAACAAACCCCGCGAGCCATTCGCTTTAACAACTTTAGGGATTAAGTAACACACTATTTGACTAATATCAGTCAATTAGTACTGATGAACTTTGGTAACCTTTTCCTATTTCACTTCTGTTTGCTCCCAGTGAGTTGAGATAGTTCAACAGATCGGACAGGCCAATGACTTAACGGATGATAATGAAGACCAAAGCCCAACGCCCAACCATCCGGTTGCGCATTTGTAATAACGCTACTTCTGCTGTCTTTTTCAACAACGTACGTTTGCAGCAAGACTGTCCTGGTGGGCAGTTACACCACTTATTGATCCTATCGACGATCAAGCCTTTTGGACACCTCGTCCTGCATATTCCTTTGCATTTCCGGCTTTGGCAGAAAACTGAAGTATAATAGGTAGGGAAATGTAAATACTGATTTCACGCTTGAAGCAATTAGGCCTACTTGTCTACTAATTTTTTCTTCAAGAATTTCTAGACAATAAATCGGAAAGTCGTCTCCAAATATTTCGCAAATTAGCAATCGGGGTCTTCCTAAGGCTATGTAGAAGAGATCCCAGAGGTGATTGGGGTCGAAAATTTGCGAAATATTCGGAGACGACTTTCCAATATATTGTGTATGCGTGTCATTTTAGTGCCGTTTTTTGGATACCGGTATCAAGAATTTCTAGACATATGTCAAGAAGTAGAGAAAGGACGTGCAAGAAAATCGACGACTAAAGTTCCATATACGTTTGGCGCATCTCACTTAGTGGAACTTGGAAACTGATCAAACCGGAAACACGAATGTTATAACTCTGTTTGCAAAAATATTGGCAGAAGTTCTCCGCAAGGAAAACCGACATGATTTGTGACCCTATTTAATCCATAAATCAACCCAGCCTGGTCTCCTGCCTGATTTCTGACAGAAATGAACGATCTACATGTAGCTTAGACACTTTAATATAATGCAGCCCTGTAGCAGGGTTTCATACAGAGGGGGATGACTGAGGCAAGGGGGATATCCCCCCTCAGGTTTCAGACTAACCTTTTTCAAATATCACTATTTTCACTTCAGTAGTGCTTTTCTTTAATTTGTTACATTTCAAATGCAATTTTCATGCAGAAGGAAGACTAATTTTGCATTTTGGAGTTTAACCCATTAGGCGCCATATAGCCCAAACCCGCCCAAGCCTGCATAATCCCACTGCATATAGCCCAAACCTGCCCGTGTGATTTCCGGCCGTCACAGAGGCAACCAACGAAAAAAAAAAATCTAACCTCGGCTCCAGTTGTATCATGTAGCCAGTGTTATAAGCTACAAAATAAACATCACTTGTTCACTTTATCTTCAACTTTTTCTTTTTGTCATTTGAGAAAAAAACCAAGATATGGTAAAAAAGTGAAAAGCACTGGGAAAAAAAGCTGACCTAATTTATACTTCTCTGGCGCCTAATGGGTTAAAAATGACTCTGGAGGTCATTTTTAACCCAAAAAACCCAAACAAATTTTTGAAGAAAAAAAATTCAATTTTTTTCCAAGTTTTTTTTCTCCCCCCCCCCCTCCTTGACAATCCTGGCGGAAACCCTGTGTAGAATTTGCAGTTACGATGTACTTACACCTGCAGCATTGCATTCCGTGCGGACAAGTACAACGTCTATCTCGAGCGGGGTGTCGACACCTGTACTTAGTAGTTACACACCGTGCATATCCTCCACATCGCCTCTTGCAATAGAATCCTGGNTGCCTTCATCATGGGTTTAGCCGCCGCCGCAAGAAACTTCCTGATTGGCAAGAAACGTGTAGGTGTACTTGATTGAAATATTTGGTCCCTACTTACACAGGCAACATCTCCTATTCCGGGGGCAAGTACACGCGGCCGGTCTTGGATGAGGGTATTTGCACCGGAACATTCGATATACGCACATTGCATTACGACTGCATCTCGTACATGTAGGAACTAAAACGGAGATAAAAAAATATGGGATATATTGAAGAACTATAGTTCGTAGTTTGTTCCAAACCCCTATTTATCCATCAAATAGAAAAAAATCTAACCGTCAAGTTAATGATATTTTTGGTCTCAAAATGTGTCTTGATGCCCTAAGTAATTGCTGTAAAAAGCAAAGGTTGATCCGCTGAAGATTTTGGGAAATATTTAAGTTTATTAGCTGTGCATTTACTTTTGATTAAGGGTGTACATGATTATAAATTTCTCTTACTATGCAGGAAGTTTTAGTGACATAAATAGGTTATGCTTTTGTATAAAATATCCTTGTCATCCATACCTTTGCAACAAACCTTGCCATTTGGACAATTGCATTTGTGGTTTCTTACGCGGACCAGACTATCCGGACAACGTCCGCTGTGGCAACTTCCTCCACAAGATCTACAGTAGTCTGTGAAAAGACATAGGGCCGTGTTCAAAAAGGGTGATCATCGCGCGATTAAGACTTAGACGTGTGTAACTTCACTAAATGGACACACTTCCACCATGCATTTGACAAAGTTACACGTGTCTAAGTCTTAAGCACCCTTTTTGAATATGGCCTATTACGTTTTAATATTAGCGACTCATTGACTTACCTTCAAACATAGAACAAGAGCAATGCAGAGCGTGACATATATAATCCCCTGCACGTATTTTGAGTTGGTTTTCCCTCAACTCGTATACAGAATTTTATCAAACTGATCAAAGGAACAATGTTCTCCGAAATCGACAAAATCTGGCCATATTGTGAATCGAAACGTGGCCATTCTCGAAAGGAACCTTCCTCTAGTCTCCCCAAACGTACATACAAAAACGTCCATTTAAGTGGACCAACAGTTTTCTTTTGAATGATCAGAAACCAGAAAGTCAACAAACGGATGACGCCACGGCCGCCGGACAGACGGACGTAACGGGCGATGACATTATGCCCCCACTTCTTTTGAAGCGGGAGCATAACAAGTCTAAGTTTATACACGTTGTTCTGATTTTTAATTCTCTGATAAACAGTGGATGCTGAGCTAACAGATGATTGATTTTTAGTGTATGGTGAGTTAGCAGACGTTACAAATCCGAACAACCAAAATGACTAGGATATGAGCCGTATTTTACAACGTTCCTTAACATTAAGGTCCACCTTACATCTATCTCGATGGTTTTACAATAGACATAAGGTCGACCTCAACGTTAAGGAACGTTCTAAAATACGCCGGACCCTATGAGTTCAAATTGGGGCTCGTAAGAAGACCGGAATACACTGAAATACGCTAAAATATCCCGGAATACACCAAAATATCCCCGAAAACAGCTTCTTTTCACTATTATACAGTAGTGAGGCAATGTTGTATAAATACAGGATATTCCTCTAAAAGAGTGCAGCACCTGACGGGACACGCGTCATGACGTCCCGCACGTCACTTCATGATGGCTTGGGGCGAGGCGAAAAAAAATCAGATTGTTTCAGGACATCATGATCGCTGAAACAACCGGATTTTTTTTCGAGTGACGTCATGGCTTCAGAAATTATGTGCGGGACGTGATGACGCTGTCCCGTCAGATGCTGCACTCTTTTAGAGGAATAGAGTCTATTCAATGCAAATGTACAATATCAGTCTCAATATCCGACCCATTCAAACAGAAACATCGCCCGACGGGTGTTTTCGGCGATCGACTGCCGCCATATTGGATACCGGTAACCTCAAACACGCATACAAGATGGCGACTGACGGCCGCCTGCTTAAAACACCTGATGTGATGTTTCTGAAGTTGACTGTGTGATTTTGAGGCTGATCTTGCCCTATTCTGCCTCGTATCCATAGCCTAATACATATCATAGCTACAGCATAAGAGTGAAATTAAACCTTTTTTAGGCCTATCGTGTTTTCGGCAGTATTTCGGTGTATTCCGGCGGATTCCTGTGTATTCCGGTCTTCTTATGAACCGTTCAAATTGTATTGTTATTTATTCATAACACCCGTATGTACAATAAACAAGAAGTCAATCTCCAGAATTCACGAATTTTTGACCCCAACCGGGGTCTTTTTCAAGTGGAACTTTACAATCTGAAACTCTAGAAAAGACTGAGCTGAAACCCGAATGTGGAACTAACCTGTGTAGACAGGATGAGTGAGCAATTCCACATTCGGGTTTCAGCTCAGTCTTTCCTAGAGTTTCAGATTGTAAAGTTCCACTTGAAAAAGACCCCGGTTGGGGTCGAAAATTCGTGAATTCTGGAGATTGACTTCTTGTTTATTATCATTTTGTGTGTCAATTTTGTGCTATTCTGTATCTTTGACCCGTATGTACAAAGTAGAATATGACCAGGGCGGAAGCATGAGCACTAGTTCATGTATGTGAACGAAATTTTGGCAAATGGCAGTTTAAGAGACCGTTCCGCCAACGGTCACACTACCTTCATCGTTATTTTTTACATTACAGATGTAGTGGAAGTCAGAAATAGCATTTCATTTAGCGTTAATAGTGTTATTGCCATTTCGAATACTAAGTATTGTTACTAATACTTACATGCGCAACATCTGTAGTGGTTCGGACATGTACACGTGTATTGGTTACCAACAGGATGAAGACAGCGCAATTTGTAATGTGTACATTTTGCATATTTGTTACACCTCCTGCACTTTATGTCTGTAAATAAAACATTGTGTACCGGTATGTCAAACTTGGATAGGTTGGACTGGCATATGGAATCAAACAGTAAGGTTCAACTTACAAATTTAGCATTTTATAAAACTTTTTGACAGTATCCCTTTAAACTTCAACAGACTTTCATTCCGACTCTTTCTCAAAGGTGCTCTAGCATGTCTAGTTCGAACTGTAAACATTACGGTGTGCCACCTATTGTCAACTTCTGGTACTAACAAATCAGATAAAATTGAATTAAATCTCGCCTTACACAACTTTTTGTTTGTTTTTGAACGTAAAATCATAAATATATTTCAGTTACAAGAATATTTATCAAGATATACACGGTGCTGCCACCTGTCCGAGGAAAAATAACTATTATAATCAACCATGTAAATAAACAAACCGTAATGTTTACAATTCGAACTAGAGCACCTTTAAGATGCGGCGAAAATCATCGACAGACGGTTACAGTCCGCTTATTGATGATATGATGAAATATCTGATTGTCCCAAATCCTTGGTAATTTCCGTACAAGTCACCTTTGAACCAATCAGATTTTAGCTTGAAAATACATGGAGCGCATGCGCAGCAGGAAGCAGGAATTCCCGCGAAATTTTTCCGCCATGCCATGTGCAGCTGTCCGCTTCGTACTGCGCTAGAATGGGTGTTTCCCAGCAAACATGATTTACGTACATTTGCAACATTTATAGGGAGGTGGACAGTTGCAGTATCCAAAGTTGACTGGTGTGGTGCGGGGTGGACAACGTAGTTTGCATCTTCCGCCACATCGTCTGTGGTGGCAGAAAACTGGAAATGCAGAATGATTTTTTTCAGTGTCTCACTAAACTGTGTGAGCTAGAATAGTCACCTACGTACTGTGGTCGCGGAGTTTTGCAGGAGTGGACTCCATGCCCTGCCCTATCCACCCATTTCGCTATTACCATATCACTTGGTCACGCCGTGTCCTACGCCTAACCACAATGCTGGTTTCATGTTTTTGATATGAATGATCCTGAGACATGCCCCTAAACCCAATCTTTGTTTTGGCCGATACCTTCCGTATAGGCCTACGTAAGGCTAGGCCTATAGAACCGCCCCCACTCCGGCATAACTCGACCACAGTGTATGTAATACGTGTACATGTACACACCAGAGGGTGCGTGTGTTTGGATCGCAACCCTGAATTATATAGACGTGGTTACCGCGACAAAGACATTTTATTACCGGTAGGCCTATTTTCATGGCTATTCACCAACCGAATACAGGACTGATGACGAGAAACTCGATGCTCGATTACCGTTCATAAATTCAATGTCACATCAATTTGATAGTGGGTACCGGTACATTACAATTTGGCACAGTGGAATACAGGTGTCATATAGGCCTACAAACAGTGACCAAGAGGCAACAGACATTCGAGCAGATTTTGGTATGGAAAGCTAACATAGGGCTACATGTACGTACATACATGCACAGTCATGTTCTTTACATACAGATTACTGAATGCATAGCTTATTAAAATCTCTCCGTACATGTATGATCACAACAAGTTCAAGTTCAAGTTCAAGTAATCTTTATTTTACGTCCGTATGTACAAAACAATAAACATAAGCTACCAGAGCTTTTCAACGGACAAACAGTAGTATAAAACAACGTATTAAAATAGATAAGTTGATAAAATACCAAGGGAAGACAAATCATACAGATTTAAAACATTTGCATGAAATAAAAGCACCGGATACCGGACATGATACGGGTACCCAAAGTTGTGATACTTACACTGACAGCACTTTTTCGTTCCAGGACACGTGCAATGTCTCCTTCGATATTTGAACCGACATGGATAGCCTCGAGGTACACACCAGGAATATGGACATCTTCGTGAATACCCACACGTTGGTTCTGAAAGAAGTCAAGAACACTCAGAGCAGAATGATCTCAATATTCCACAGTCAGACTGTTGGCACGTTTTTTTATCGACATTTATGTGAAGACCAAGGAATTCTTAGGGGCTTCTCAAATTCAAGAGCAAAATCCTTAGTTATTTTATTCATGGCACACACTGGTGTAACACTTAAAACCTCTTGGATACCGGATTGTTCCCCCAATACCGCGCAGTCTACAAACGTAAAATTATCATACTGAGGCGGACAAGGGCCTATTTTCCACGCCTACCATGCCCATGCTCTTCACTCATGAATACTGATTTGATCATTTGTACCCTCGTGAACTTGGCCGGGAATGCGGTAACAGGTGAACAGTAGTCGATTAAAGTGATTGATACTATTGACTGATGATCGATTGTGAACACTCAGCAAACTTTCTTCCAATGAGGTCACTAGTCCAACCCCTCATCAATACTGCAATTTACCGCAGACACTTCGTGACATGAATCCACCAATTATGAACCATAGTCACCTTTTCCTGGTATCCGCCCCCATTCATGGCGATTTCATACACTGTGCGCGGTATTGGGGGAACAATCCGGTATTTTGCAATCATTAATTATTTTACATGTATTCCTAACACAGACTGGTGTAACACTTGAAACCTTGGATCTTTTACATGTCAATTATTTTATTCCTAACACAGACTGGTGTAACACTTGAAACCTCTTGGATATTTTGAAATCATCAATTATTTTATTCCAAACACAGACCGGTGTAACACTTGAAACCTCTTGGATCTTTTGTAATCATCAATTATTTTATTCCAAACACAGACCGGTGTAACACTTGAAACCTCTTGGATCTTTTGTAATCATCAATTATTTTATTCCTAACACAGACCGGTGTAACACTTGAAACCTCTTGGATCTTTTGTAATCATCAATTATTTTATTCCAAACACAGACTAGTGTAACACTTGAAACCTCTTAGATCTTTTCCAATCAAAGGTTATCGAATCGAAATCTTCAATTATTCTACACGTACATTGTACCAGTATAATACATACTTTTGCAACACCTGAAGCCTTTTCTGCAGTTACAGTTTCTCCCACTCACGTCAACCATTTTCGATGGACATCTATGCAGATAACAACGTCCTCCACATTTACGACACAAAACTGAAATAGTTTAAAATTGTGCCCTGAATAAATGAATAACATTTTTAACCCTGTATACACAGGCAAACACATGAGAAGCATTTCAATAACAAACTGATCTAATGGGAAAAATGGTTTTTCCCTTGTTAACCTTTGGGAATATTTTGTCCAACTTAGTGTTGCAACTCTGACTGCCAGTGTACATGTACGCAGACTTTCACTGACCCGATGCATTACGCACATTCATGAATTATTGCTACTGCTAGGTGGCTCCCTCTACGTCGGCAGTCAAAATACTGGTAAAGAGATCGCATACCGTGCCAATTTAATGAACAACATGTACTGCATAAACTACATGAACTACAGTCTACTTACACCAACAGCACACCAGTTCGCTAGGACATGTGCATCTGCTGCTAGGCATAGGATGGTCACATTTCTGGGTGGGTACACATCTGGCGTACCAGCCACACCTCTTTCGGCAGGTAGGAACTGTAAAATAGCGAAAGTTTTTTGGGGGGGGGGGTTCTTTATAAATACAGATGTTTAATTAGTTTTGCGTCCGTAGGATGAAGCCAAAGAAGTCTCTGAAACAGAATAGAGCGATCTTTGTGCAAAAACGATCGTCAAAATCTGGGCAAGGGGAAGAAAGACCAAACAAGATATTTTGTCACTGATTCCCACCCTCAGGAGAGCTGGTGCTTGTTTAGCAGTTTTATCCGGTAAAGCAAATGATAAAAGGTAAAGGGATGAAAAGACCTCAATCGATTCGCAAACATTGTGGTACAGAGGAGTACATGCAATTATTTTTCATAGTTTTAACAACATTTTCACACACAAACAATGTACGTATTGGGCCACACTTTTTTTATTTATTGGATTACGGATCCCCCTCCCAGGTTTTTTGAAAATGTTGAAAAAAAATAAAATTCCCGATGGTCTATTTTGTGTTCTTGTTTTTTTTTCGCCGACCACTAGGTGCAACGTAAAAGATATTTAAATGCTGATATTTAAATGCTGACGCCCTATCTCTTGTTCTACTGTTGCATCAATAAAAGGTTTTATTTCTTTTTTACCACATTTCATTTTTTTTATTCCCTCCCCCTTGAATTTCTGTGACGCATAGCACGTAACACTAGGGAAAAAATTAAAAAGTCAAAGATTTTTGTATTTTATTTTTATTTTTATTCCCTCCCCTCCTACATAGGTTTCGGCCTGAAAAATCCGTAATCCAATAAATATAAAAAGTGTGGCCTTGGGGGTTGGACATGAAGAATGTCTTTCACAAATTCGCAGATCGCAATTTATGGCCAAATGGCAGCCATTTTGAAAAACGCAAGCATCGCATCGCATAGTATTAGTATGTTGTATACTGCACTGAACGTTGTAGCGAAATGAAATGGGTGGCATTTGAGAGAGAGGGAGCCGTTACATCGGATTTACATGTAAGCAAAAAAATAAAGATAGCAGAAAGATACCGGAAATGATATGGAATTTCGTGAAAATTATGCTGATGTGATTAAGTAGCAACAGAGGTAGAGGTTGGAAACCTCGCGCCAGCAATTTGGAACAAATATACGAATCTTACCTGTACAGCAAGTGTAGCCTCGAAGACAGTTACAACGGCGATTTTTTGCTCTTACAAGCTTATTCGAACAGCGACTTCCTCTGAAGCACCTTCCACAGCATCCTCGACTCCCGCAAAGGACTGAATAAAAACATGTATCATGTGTCAAAAAGAAAACAACATATGCGATCTGGATCATCATGTCCTCTATTGACTAAGGCGCTGGTCCACGAGAGGTTTCTCACTGCAGGAGAAACTAGAACTGTGAAATTTGCTAAACAGAAAATTTTATGGTTCCCAGACAGGATGAAATGGTCCATGGACCATGTGCTCACTGGGTTGGACATAATAGTCTCATGACAGAGGGAGGTACAATGACTTTTGGGTTATGCCACCTGGCGGCCATATTGGATGTCCGATCGGGCTGGAAATTCACATGCACATAAAGGTCATCTGCAGGAGACCACATAGCACATTGCATTGGAGCGCTTTGGGTCAAGTCGTTCCTGAGTTACAGCACTTTGATGATTTTGGGGTTACGCCACCTGGTGGCAATGTTTGAAGTCAAATCAGGCCGAAATTTGACATGCATGTAAAGGTCATCTAGATGGAGGTAAATACCAAATTTGAGCACTCTGTGTCAAGCCGTTCCTGAGTAATAGCACTTACTTGAATTGATTTTCAGGTTACGCCACCTGGCGGCCATTGGATGTCCAATCGGGCCGAAACTTGGTATTTTTTAAGGTACCCCTCTAATGCATGTTTATGCAAGGTATGAAGTTGCACGGTGAAATAATGACAAACTGTGGCAGGTTCGTTTGTCGAACTTTGACCTCTGTGACCTTGAAAAGTAGGTCAAATCAAAAACCCGTTATATATCTTATGTATCCTTATTAGCTACACCTATGATAAAAATTTAGAGATGATCTAGTCATTAGTTCAGGAGTTATTGGCTGATATTTATAAAAGCTAGCAAAATGCTTTTACTTCAAGTATGTAATACATTTACATTGGCCATTGCTGTGCAAATCTTAAATAAAAGTATTTGCTAACTTTTATGAATACCAGCTATTGCACTTTTTGTGTTTTTGGTTTCTGCCACCTGGTGGCCAAACTGAGAGTCGAATGGGACCGAAACTTGGTGTCGTGGGTCATCTGACCTAGGGGTATATATGTACCAAGTTTCAGATCAATAGCTCCAGTGGTTACGAAACGTGCCCTGCTAACGGACAACGACGACGGACGCTGTACCATCGTAATAGCTCACAGTGAGCTAAAAATTGGATGGAAGGTTCACTTGCNGGGGGGGGGGCAGATCTACTGTGAAACTGAATTGACAGTCAATGGTAACTGAGAGGTGAATATTATTAAGTAACTGAGTGGCAAAGGGTTAATATTGAGTTCAGTTTTGTGTGACTCGGGGGTAGCTTGAAAAAAGTCAAATCAACACATATTCTGCACTACTCTTTCGTAATAAAGAAATGAATTGGTGACTCAGGTCTACCATGGAGGAATGAAATCTGATTAACAATCCCTGGTAAATCGAAATGATATCTTTAGACCCTTAGCCGTGGGTGGAAAGGGGTCAGGCCTAATACCACATGATTGGCCTGCAATCCTTGTTGAACCAAGACAGATACCTTATTAGATAACAAAACCCATGTGCAATTATAAAATTAGAATCATTCTGATGATGTTTCAATCATCATGGAAAAAGTAATGGAAATTGTATGGTATGAAATTGTATGGAGTATGGTCCCCAGACCTCACAAATACTTGCAGTACTGTACCTAACTTACTAAGTTATAGCGACAATACATTAAAAGCCAAATGGTCCTGCCAGCCAGGGTGTATGATGCCGCCATCTTGAATCTATAACAGTCCTCACATCGGGAATTGATTTCCTACTACATGCAATTGCATAATTACACAACTGCTGTGGTTTTGTTGCTTTCAAATATCATTTAAACACGGTCAACTGCAAATGTAGGCTTCGCTAAAGTTGCAATCTGTTAAATCACGGAAATTTATTATTTTAAAATTGCGAATTTTGTGGCCCGCGAAATTATTCTTTGTGCCATTTTTGACTGCCGCAACTACATGTAATTCCTTTTTAATGTACATGTAGCTCTTAAACTCTCCTCACAAACTCCTTATGAATTTACATGTACTTACAGAGGCAACATTGCTTCTTGTATGGACACGTGCACTTCCTCCGGCGGGGAATAGGATGCATGCATTTGTACCTTGCCGATACGCATTTTGCATATATACCGCATCGTGATCTGCATTTTACCGCTGAAAATAGAATAAAATGTTATTCGGGGTTTCTTCCACGGTATGCAGAGGTAATTTTTGTCCTCTACCTGACAAGTTTGGTAGTTGAGGCCTCTTTGAAACGTTCCTCTAAAAACCTGGTTGTACTGTAAAAAGATGTACAGTGAAACCCCTAAGTTTGACTACCCCTCTAAACTGACCACCCCTCTAAACAGAGGACCGACTTTTGTCGGTCCCAATGAAATCCTTTACATTTTCCGTTAGCTAATTCGACCACCCTTCTACCCTCTCTACCTCTTTCGATCAAAGAAAGTGTTTGATGAACATTATCCCATTAATTACAGCCTATACATATACCGGTACAACTTTTTAAACTTGTTGAAGGAGTATGTATAAAGTTTAAAAAACATTTTTGTGTTTTGAAACTCCTACAACCCAGGAATAAAAAATGTTACATCCTCAATTGAGGATGACTGGACCACAGGCCCTTGACTGAAGTTGTGTTTGGGGCCTAAGCTACGGTGAACCAAGTGGGTACCCCCCTATATGCGTGGTGGGCTGCTCGAGATGTACGGAGGGAGGCGAACGTCAGTATGGAACAGCGTTACTTCACGACAGGGAAATTTCGAATCTCGCTGGATTTTCGACACAAAAAGTGGATAAAATGTAATTATTTAATGGATATAGGAACTTATTTGCATTGAATACAAATGACTTATTCTTAGGAATCGCCAGATGCCCAGTTTTATTGAGGTGAGCTTGTTTAATGTGTATTTTGGGGCAATTTTCGACCGGGTGTCAGGGGTGTGCATTCAATGTACAGGAATTGTAGATGTTTCCAGCCTTGTCTATTTTTATATTATAGGGGGGTACCCACTTGGTTTACCGTAGCTAGGCCCCAAACACAACTTCACAAGGGCCTGTAATTGGACTCGGAGTTTTTAAGGCGAGACAATCTCTTTAAAGGGATACTCCACTCATTGTAAGCTTTTGTATTTTTATCAATCCATAGAGACTAATGCCATGAATTGTTATGTCACTAGTGTCAATAGGCTGATGACCTTTGTAGTGAATGAGCTAATACTGTGACTGCCTAGGCCTATTGGTTGTTCCTTCATAAATATGCATTGAGCACACATGACATCATGTGTGCTGTGCTATGGTCCCCTTGGGATTCAATTAAAATACTTAAAATGATGAGTTTGCTGATTTTTAAAAAATCTGACATGTTGCAGATATCAATGAATTTGAATGTATTAATGATATTTCAAAAATTCTAAATTTTACACAATGAGTGGAGTATCCCTTTAAGTGAGAAAAATAGTGCCAATGGCACTGTGCCCGCTTGGCTTGAAGGAGTATCATGTTATGTATCCTATATACCCTTGATATAAATTTGACAAAGATCCAACACTGTTAGGGAGAAATAACACTTTGTTGTTTGGGATTTGGCCCCCTAGTGGCAAAGTCAAGAATCAGAATTTGCCGAAAATTCGTCTGAGTTGTTACAGCCTGGAAGTAGATACATGTATGTGCAAAGTTCAAAGCAATAGGCCGAACCATTAAAAAAGAGCCAATTTCGTAACTTCAGGCAAACTTTGACCTCTGTGAACTTGAAAAGTAGGTCAAATTAAAAACCTCAATACTATATCTTCTGTATCCCTATTAGATATACCCATGAAAAAAATTTGACAAAAATCTTTCTCTTGGTTAAGGAGAAATAGCACTTTTTGTGATTTTGGTTTTGGCCCCCTAGTGGCAAATTCAAGAATCAGATTTCACCGAAATTTTGTCTGTAAGTTGCTATAACCTAGAGGTACATGACAAACATGTGTACAAACTTTCAATTTGATAGCTCAAGCCATTATCAAAATATAGCCCTTTGAAATTTTTCACAAAACGCCCCCTGGAGGCAAAAATAGGAATCCAATCGTGCTCAAAATCGAACTCGACCTAGATCTTAGGCTCAAATATACACCCACCGAAGACCAAAAAGATTCGTCAAACTAGAGCCATCATGTGATGGCGCAGATTCGTCTCATTTGAAAGTTATGAAATGGCATGCACAGCAGCAAAATAGGTGGGCAGGGTCCAAA
>NMRB01003681.1:0-31220 GCA_002633025.1 Notospermus geniculatus | reverse complement strand
AGTAGGCCCAGTATATTGGAACAAAAGTACTGAATGGTTTGAATAGGATGAAATTGCTGGAAAAGGGGTCTTTTGATGAGTGTGGCAAGTCATTAAAATTTGGGAGAGATACTGTGATGGCTTCCATGATTTTTTGTGGGGGTCTTCCTTTTGTAGTCCGGTAGATCTTCGTTTTGTAGTTGATTATAATTGAAATAACTTTGTTAGTTTTAAGTCAACTGAATTGAAACTTCTGTCTTCAATGGGTCTTGTGCAGAAGTATCAAATGTAAAGCAATGAATGTAATTGGCTAAGAAAGTGAAAACTTTGTAATACAAAGAAATGATTTCATGTACATTGACCTGTGCTAAGTAGGCCCAGTATATTGGAACAAAAGTGCTGAATGGTTTGAATAGGATGAAATTGCTGGAAAAGGGGTCTTTTGATGAGTGTGGCAAGTCATTAAAATTTGGGAGAGATACTGCGATGGCTTCCAAGATTTTTTGCCGGGGTCTTCCTTTTGTAGTTCGGTGGGTCTTCGTTTTGTAGATTTTCAGGGTCTTCCATCTTCGATATTCGGGGTCTTCCATCTTCGATCTTCGGATTGTAGACACCCCTCTATTTCCAACAAAGAATTGAGACGGTGGTCGTGTTTCAGCAAATAATTTTTTCATTTCATTTTTAAAAATATTGAGAGAAGATGATTGCCGAATGGAGGGAGGTAAATCATTCCAATCTCTTGTTGTCGATGGGAAGAAAGAATTATAATATTGAGTTGTGCGACATCTAAAGGGAATAAAGTCGTCAGCATTACGAGTATTGTATGGGATGGTCACTATACGGTTTGGTAAAAGATTAGAGAGATAATCAGGCGCAAGGCCATTGACAATTTTATAAAACATTATTAAAGGAGCACGGTATTGCCACTTTTTCTCGGCAGCCGGCGCCACCGCACCACTCTCCAACCCGAGGGTCTAACTATGTGTTGGCGAATGACCCGATTTACTGCGTACATTTCGTAATGCATTTTAGTAGTTTGCCTTACTGTCGCTAGGTGGCTCCCTCTACGTCGGCAGTCAAATAACGCATTTGGGATCCAATACCGTGCTCCTTTAACCTATGCATTTTACGTCTTTGGGAGAGTGGAATGAAACCAGATTCTAAGTACAATTTACGAAGTGGGCAGCTAACAGTTATTCCTGTAATAATTCTTAAGGCTTCAACTTGTACTTTCTCAAGACGATCAGACAGGATTGCAGGAATGCCATCCCACACAATGTCACCATATTCAACAATTGGACGAATATATGATTTATAGATAGTCTCCAGAACTGATCGTTTAACTTTGTATTTAAGGTTTCGTAAAATACCAATCCTTTTAGAGCTACGACCGATGATTTCATCAGTATATAATTTCCAATTTCCAGTATTTTCAAATATTAACCCTAGATGTTTATGCTGAGTGACCAAATCAATAGGCTGAGTATCAAGTTGAAGTGAAACAGCAGATGGACTTCTTTTCCTGCTGAATAAAAGGGATTCAGTTTTACTGACATTAAAAGAAACACAGTTGTTTACGGCCCATATATGAAGAGAATTGATGTCATGTTGAAAAAAAGGTATAACATTTTCAATGTTAGGAGGTGAAACAAAGAGACAAGTGTCATCAGCAAACAGACTGATATTGTGATGCACATTATCAACAATAGGATTTATGAATATTAAAAAGAGGAGAGGGCCAAGAACAGAGCCCTGGGGAACTCCTGCTGAAATGGGTTTAAATTCGGAGCGAACTCCATTCAAGATTACCCGTTGTTGTCTATGTGTTAGATAATTTTGTAGTAAATTTAAAAAGTTACCAGATATACCATTATTTCGGAGCTGAGAAATTAGAGCTCTATGGGAAACTTTATCGAAAGCCTTTGTGATATCAAAAAAAGTGAACAGGACTTCAGACTGTGCATCAAATTCGGAAAGGATAAAATTAGTTATTTCAAGCAGTTGAGACACAGTTGAATGATTTGGTAAGAAACCTGACTGATATGTAGTTAATTTGACTTGAATAAAATTAAAGAGATGTTTGAAAAGAACCTTTTCAAACAACTTACTCCCACTACAAAGAAGTGAAATAGGGCGATAGTTATTAGCCAGTTCAGGATTCCCTTTTTTAAAAAGTGGCATTACATCAGCTTGCTTCCACAGAGAAGGAAAGGTACCTCTTTCCAAGCATAACTGGATAATACGGGTATAAATAGGAACAAGGACATCCTGAGCATTTTTCAAGAAGTGAGGACTTATACCATCAGGGCCATATGCTTTACTAGTGTCAATGATTTTAAAGTAATCCCTAACTTCCAGTTCGGTAATAGGAAAATCTGAAAATAACTGTAAAAAGTTCAAATTGAGTTGCGCAACTTGTAGATGGGAATCATTTACAGTTGAAATTGAAGCAAAAAAATTATTCAAAACATCCGCTTTGTTCTTATTGTCATAAACATAAGTATCATCAGCTGTTTTTAATGCAGGAATATGTTTGGAGTTCAAATTGGTATCGAACACGGAATTCACAATTTTCCACCAATTCTTATCGCTAGAGTTTGAATCGTTCAGTTTATTGAATAAATTTTCGTGATATTCCCTTTTTGCTTTACGAATCAAATTAGTAATGTAATTCCGCTTTGTCTTATAGCTATTAAAGTCATCAGGATTTCTACTAGATTTTGCCTTTTGAAAGAGTTTATTGCGTATTTTTATTTCATGCTTGATTTCAGGAGTCATCCACTTTTTATCTTTAGAGGTGATCTTAATTTTTTTCAGGGGTATAGCAAGTTTTGCAAAAAGAAATTCTGTGGCAATTTGTTCTGGGTTCCCCCTTATTCTCGATAAATATCCTCGGCTACTGTGGCATACTCGGTTTTAAGACATAGCTGAACATAATCCTCGTATCCGAAACCCCCCAGTACCAAATTTCACGTCATTTGGTCGGGCGGTTTCCGAGGAGATGCTGCCACAAAACCCAGACGTTAAGCGTAATAATATATAGATAGATAAAAGGAGAAATTTCACCCAAATTTCGCACTATTTGTAAACGGATGGCCCCAAGAATCAATAGGGTTCTGTGTAATATGCACATCTAAAATTCCTGAAAGTTTTACCGCGATACATGGCGTTTTTCGTTAGTTATCGTTGGAGAACCGCAGATTGGATGGAGAGATCCAGAGAGAGAGAGAGAGAGAAATTCAGTAAAAACAAGGAAGACCGCCCCATCTCAATGGGGCGGTCTTAATTATACTAAAAGTCCTCCACTGGAATCGCGTGCTAAATAGGGGAAAACGGTTGCCATAGAAACCATGCACATTTTTTTTTCAAAATCTGTCAAATAAATATTTTCTTTGATTTCTTCGCTATATAGAATCTATGAGATATTTCTTCCTCCGTTAAGAGTTTACAATAGGTGGGGGCCAAGTTATCCTGGACAAATGGAACGCAAGTCTTCCATGTAGTTACCATGGCAACACAATTTGTTCAATTTTTGGGCCAAATTTGGACAAATTTTGAAATTCGTTTTAGAAATATTCCTATTTTTTCCACATTTTATTGGATAACAATGTCATATTTGTCTTAAAAACTTCCCCATTTCTCCTGGTTTTAGAAAATACCAAATATTAATGGAACAACATTGAGCATGACGCTTTCGATTGCACAGCATTGATTACACCCTCTATTTTGGCCACTAATTTGGGCACATTACTTTGGCGACATATTTAGGGCTCATTTCCCATGGTTTTGCTCCTGTGCACAATTCTGGGGGGTTGATGAAATGTTGAGGGCCTTAAGGCTTGTCATGCCGTGGGGATGGACTTGTGCACTTAAAAATTTATAAACATTAAAAATTTGGCATGAAATCCTGTCAGCCAGTATAGGGTTAAGCCCACTGGTGAATTAAATAATTGACAAGCAAAAGCATGAAAAGCACATGGTTTTATTTGTAAACAATGTCACGTGATCTTTACCGACCAATCACAGTGCAGAGTGAACATGTGCTTCTGTAGTCACATGAACCTGCCGTCCAATCAGCACTGATCAGAGCTGGGAATTCTACTCTGTACATTTTATATGGAAGTGCCCGGGGGAAGTGCATAGCCATGTGCATAGTATCTGTCAGATACATACGCTTCGGATGTTGATTTAAACATGGTATGCTGGCCAACTGCTAGATAATTCTTCACAGAACAGGGGACCTGTGCATTGTTGATGAGTGGGAATAAGGTTGTACTCATTTTCCATGTGGCTGTTGGTGAAATATGAGCACTTTTGGCTATTATGGGCACATTTTTTTTGAGTCTTAATTTGGGCACTGAGCCAATTCCATCACGACGTATACGTCGTGATGAAAGTGCAATCGAAAGCCCTGCCGGGCGGGCGGGCGGACGAGTAATTAATGCGGGAATGAGACACACCGTGTCCAAAATTAGGCGCCATTCTGAGCCGTGACGCAAAATCCGTTTGTGTGTTTGCATTGTAGTGGAACACACCAAAAAGTACAATGAGGCATTTTTTATATCCCAAAAATTGGCACAGCTGCAGATATTAATGGGATAGCTATCTATCTAAAGAAAGCGGCCTCATGGCAGCCGCCATCTTTGATTTCAAAATGGCCGCCCCCGACCAACACCAATGGTAGTCAGGTGCGAAATGGGCAAAATAGAAAGCATCATAAAATTAGGTCTGGCGATAAAAATGGTGCCCAGGTACAGCGAAATGTCACCCCGAGAAATTTTGTTCATTGGATTTTGAGTATTTTCAGTCAAATGAAAAGACAAAAAGAAAAACACGAGACAGGGGGCAACTTCGGAGACAAAAGTGCACTGGTGTGAAGCAGGCTTAAAGGACCACGGTATTGCCACTTTCTGTCGACAGCCGGCGCCACCGACACCATTCTCCAATACTGTAGTTAAGCCTTTCGCCCCAGTGTTGGAGAATGTATGATTACACTACAATGCACGTAGTAGCATGCGTGGTTTACCAAGTCGTCAATAGAGGTCTCCCATAACGCGGGTATGTGTAACGCAGGATTGGGAAGCAATACTGTGGTCCTTTAATTCACGGGGCACAAGAGGTCAATATCAAACTCTGGCAAGGTAACAAACGAAGGAGAAGACATAAAATAAGCTATAAATAGAAGTTTATTTACAATAGCAACCTCCTTCCATGTCCTACACTGAAAAAAATCGTAATCATGCTGAGTACTTTCGGGGTACTCGTTTTATCCCTGAGATGAGCAGAAAGGTACTCATATTGAGTAGAAAGGTACTCATAGCGAGTAGAAAGGTACTCATAGCGAGTAGCAAGAAACTCCAAATGCAGCTCCTTGGCCCGATGAGTACCTTTCTCTCGTGCAACATTGCAAAGCTGAAAATTAAATGTGTATAATTTATGTAAGGTCTCATCAAAATTCAATGATCGATTTAAATTAAATCAATTAATGCTTTTCATAATGTTCAAGATGCCGGTATAACTTTCCACGTCAAAAAGTCGATCAAGCACTATAAAAAGTCAACTGATCGAGATAAACTAGGAGATAAACTGTATCAAAAGGCCCACGGCATGGGTATTGCAATCAGCTGACTTCAACAAGCAGTGTGCCAGTCCTCCCACAGGGGGCTGACCTCGGGGTAAGTCCGATAGCGAATAAGCACCGTGACGGTGAGGGAAAATGGAAAAGAACAGCTGTGACCAGTGTATACATAGTTCAACTTTTGATGGTGATCAAGGAAATACACATGTAATGGTAATACACAGTGATGGTGATCAAGGAAATACACATGTAATGGTAATACACATTGATGGTGATCAAGGAAATACACATGTAATGGTAATACACATTGTTGTACTTGTAAGTTGTAGGGGTCCGGTGCGGATACGAGTGGTTTTAGACTCAAAGATCTTATAGAACCAGGAGTCATGCCCCAGCCCACATGTACCACAAAGGGGACAAACTCTGGCAATAGCAGAGACCAGCGGACATCATTTGAGAGTGATTAAATAGTATTAATGAGCTGGTTAAATTCTTACCTTGGAGGAATTCTGTAAAGTAGTTCCTCCAAGTTCTTACCAATGGCACTGAAGTGAGGATAATTCAAAAACGGCTATCCATGAACGATGGAGGTTCAGTCAACGTCACGCATGTCATGGCAAATTCAAGCTCAGTGAGTTTCTTCACCTTGGACATCCATGCCATAGACAGATTGCCAAAGTCGGCCATGTTGGACCAAATGGCAATAACAAACACTGAATGTACAGTGAATGTACCATTGATGTACAGCACGTTTTAAAATGTGCAAAAACATAAAGGTTTGCCATGAAAATGTCTCAGATAACATAACCATCAGTAATAATACCGTACATTAATACGTACTAAGCTTTGGCTTACGTTTGGTAAAATAGTAATTCAGAAAAGAAAAAAACAGACTTTTGTTGCTTAAAGCCAGACACTATAGACAGATGGGTTATAATCGACGAGCATAGTCTCGGTCACCCAGCCGCTGTTTCGAATCTTGGGAACCGTAGCAGTACTGTGTGGCTGGCAGCGCAAGACTACACACAGCATTGGGGATTCCCCAAGGGGATTCCCAAAACCTCGATGCAGGATAATGCAATTGTAACGCGCCACTTTATATGCCAAAGCAGCCGTAAAGGATGTCAAGATTTGGGGTGGAGGAACGCCAAGAGACTAAAAGAACTAATTCATAAACTTTTTACCCAGATTTATTAGAAAATCAAAAGCCCCAATACAGACAACTTAGGCCCGCAAGGCAAAGCTTGAAACGTCCGGGACCGCCCGGCCGTCGGCCGCCCCAAAGGTTTCCAGCAAAATTTGTTATGAACCAAGTTATCTATTCCACTAAACTCTATACCAACTTATTGACTAAACACCAGCCCACCAGTCTGATGACTAAAATAAAGGTTAGCCTGGGATTCTCAGTACTTTATGAACTCATTTAGTCCTGCGCACGAAATTTACTACCAAAATTTCCCATTCATTAAGACTACATTTACATGGCCGGCCTCTCCGGACCAAATACCGAAGCCAATGCCGAACAAATTACAGCAGGGTAGCCCACACATATCGTATCACATAGAGCCAGAGAAGCCGGGTGATTCCCGTAGTCAGACCAAACAACTTTAAATCAAGGAAGATTTCTTTACGCTTAACGTGCCAAATTTCGGCCCACGAAACATTCCACTGTCAGACAAAGCCAATGCCTCTACCAAAGGCAGGGTAGCCTACACATACGTCGGACCAGTGGAAATTAAACACAATTTTCCAAGATTTACCTACACTCAAACTTACCACATCCAAGTAGAAATTCTGTCTGTCATGCGGTGAAGAAAATGGGACGAGGCTTACCCGTAAAAGAAACCTAGCCCGCCATTGCGAGTGAAACAACGAACGTCAACATAAAAATCCGGGCTGTCCTCCAGTCCAAGACGTTCCCAGCCAGAAGACCTCTCCGTGCAGTGGAAAACGACCCCAAAGACCGGAGGTCCCCAACCAGTTTTATACCATTTCCAACAAGATCGTTACCTCATCAAAAAGATCACCGCATAACCAACAAAATTCCTACCATTCAGAACCCAAATGATCCACTGAAAAAAACTGACCCGTTTACGCCACAAAAAGGCCTAGTTATAACCTGACCCCATACTGGTAAACAATCATTGCCAGCATGGTCAATTTCCTTTTTACCGACCACACCTTCAATTCTGCAAAGCAAACATTCAGCCATTACCTAACTAAAGTCAAACACTATAGCGCCGAGCGCTACATTACCCCCCTCCCTCTAAAGAGTCATGACCACATGACAAGCCTGTTCAAACCTCATCACGCCCAATATAAATCATGAGAAATGTCACCAACATATCTTAATTCACCACATAATCTCTAAACCTGAACGGCATCTGGACCGCCCGCCCCGCCCTAGTGCGGCGCGGTGGTTCAGCTTCTTCCACTAAAGCTTGAATATCATTTCCAATATTGTCCTCGAGCGACTCGTCCAGCCACTCCACTTCTCCCTCAACAATGTCTGGATCAGCCATAGCAATAGGCTCCTCCCGAGACTGATCAATCCGAGTCCTGTCATCCACAGCAACCTGAGGTGTAACATTGACAACGGGTTCGGAAAAACAGGGTTTTAGCCGATTGAAGTGAACAACTGACATCTTACGCCCACGTTCCAATCGGATCTTATAATTGACGTTGGAGAGTCTCTTCACCACGACGTACGGACCCACCCAAGGCTTATGTAGCTTCTTGCTGGTTCCTCTCTTCCGAGCCGGACAATGAAGCCACACCCGATCACCAACTTCGAAAGACTCCCCGAACTTGTTGCTGTCGTAGATGGCTTTCTGTCGTCGGTGTACCAAATTCAGTTGATCTCTCACCATGGCAAAGGCTTTCCGCATCCGCACCTCCAACTGCTCGGCGTACGACTCCGCATCATTCACAGGCTCATCTGGCAATCGTCCCGCTACAAAAGAAAGAGGGGTTACAATCTCACGGCCAAACATAAGATATGCAGGGGTATGTTTGGTAGACTCCTGCACGCTGGTGTTGTAGGCTAATTGAATCAAAGGGAGATATTGTACCCAGTCTCTGTGATTCTCCTGAACAAATTTAGAGAGTGAAGCCTGTAATGTCCGCATAAACCGCTCAGCCTGACCATCACATTGGGGATGGTAACCAGTCGTGCGAGTTTTCTTTATGCCTAAAACGTTGGAAAGTTCTTGAATAACTGCCGATTCAAAGTTGGCTCCCTGATCGGAATGCCAGCTCCACGGAATGCCGTAACGCGTGATAAAATTCTCCACCAACACTTGAGCTATTCTTACTGCCTCTTGACTGGGCAAAAGATAAAGTTCCACAAATTTTGTAAAATAGTCCTGGAGCACAAGCACCAGCCTATACCCTTCACACTCCGGAAAAGGGCCGATAACGTCCATTCCTATCCGGTCCAGCGGACTGCTGACCGTCATATTCTGCAAAGGCGCTCGCCGTCGGGGCACCGGATTTTGCCGCCTTTCACACATTTCGCATTTTCGAACCTGTTGTTTGACAAATTGGTTCATGCCTGGAAAATAGAAAGTCTGTCTAATACGTTTCAAGGTTTTACTGACTCCAAAATGTCCGGCCGTAGGATCTGAGTGAGCTTTCTTAAAGATATCCATTCTCATGTCGTTGGGCACCACTGCCCGGAGCTCATAAACATTCCGTTCGGTGCATTCCCACCACAAGCGCCACCAAGCGGCGCGAGCTGTGACTCGGTCATTTGTGTGTGAGACGCCAGCCGGATAGGTCGTGTGGGAGGCCCCCAATTAAAGGTAAATAATCCCCGATTTTATGCCGAGCAAGGGCTAAGAGGGAATAAGCCGAGCAAGGGCTAGAGAGATAAGCCGAGCAAGGGCTAGGCCTAGAGTGATAAGCCGAGCAAGGGCTGGTAGAAAAGGCCGGGTGAAGGTTTGAGCGAGGAAAAGCCGTGTAAGGGCTGGAAAGTGGAGGCCATAGGTGTCGGCTCGTGTACGTAATGATCTGGGCATGCATGGGAGTATGTAAGAAGGGCGTCTATTGTAAGTTAGCTACCCTTTTGTTTTGTCGGGGATCGAGTGTTGTCATGGGAGCGTGCATTGTAGGTTCAGGGTATTGTTTAGAGGCCGGATTAGTTTTGGGTATATAGTTGATCGCCAACTAAGAGTTGGGATTTGCAATAAGAATTTGTTTTGCGGCTGAACAGGGTGTGTTTTTGTGCAAAAGGTCAGTGCGTCGTGTGTGTACATAGGGATATCGGTGTGGTAGGCCGGCATTGGGTTTGATCCTAGGTCAGATATTGAGATATTGGTTTATTATTTGCAGGTCATGGTACTGCCAACGGTTCTCCGTAAGAAGCATACTCTGAAGGGAAGGGATTTGGTGCCGTTGATCAAGTCCATCAAAGATGGTGAGGGAATGGAAAAACCGAAGCAATACGCGCGGGTTTCTGTGGATGTCGATACCGGCGAGTTGTCGGCAGAAAGGATTCGCGGCCTTTTTAAGGATATAACTGGGTCGTCAGCGGTAGATATCCTTCAGTTGGCAGACAGGGAGGAGAATTTGGACAATCTGCGATTGTTACTCCATCGTACTATAATTTACGCGAACGAGAATGGTCACCCGCGAGGACAAGAACTGGTGGTGAGTGTTTAGGATCTTTTTATTGCCGCCAAAGGCAGGGCAGATGGTTATGCGGTGCCCTGGAGGTAGTTTGCTTAAGAAGGTCATGAATAGTTGGAATGATTGTAGAGTTAGATTTTGTCGGTCGGCTATGTAGGCAACCGGGTGGCAGTGGCCGACCATTGATATAGTTTTTTAGGACAAGCTTATATGTTGTGTGAGGATTTCTTCAATGTGAAGCTTAATTGCTATGATGGTTTTCAGGAGCCGTCTACTGCTGGAACGGATGTTCAGGTGCCGCCTGCGAAAAAGCCGCGTCTAGAGGAGGAGCCTACAGGTAGGGAGAAGGCGGAAAGAGCAATTGAGAGCAATTGCAACACAAACAGAACCGAATGAGTCGTTGCTCTTGTTGTATTTGGACGATTTGGCGAGGGTGTCCGCCGCGGTAGGACATGCAGATGCGTCTGTTTTCCAAGAGCTTGCGATGCAGGCTAAACGTTACCAGGGCAAGCTAGATCTCCCACAGTTGGTCTTAAGTGTGTTGGGTGGTGGCCCATCGGATGTGGTGTATAAGGCGATATCAAAGTTTATGAAGATTTCGAAGGGGAAATCCCGGGGAAGGAAGAGTTCTAGTGATGAAGAAGAAGGGGGCTCCGTGCGGAAACAGAGAAGCTCGGCGTCTCCGCTACAGAATTTGTACCAACAGCCGCCTAATAATCCAATGTCGTTCCCACAAACGCCTGGGGGATTGATGTATCCAGGGATGCAGCAACCGTATGGTTATGGTTTTGCAGGGTATGGTGGTTATGGTAGGCCGTATAGACGGGGTGGTTATAGAGGTAGAGGCAGGGGGTATGCAACGTCAGGATGTTTTTTCTGTAGATCTGATCAACACTATGTCAAAGATTGTGAGAAAATGAAGAAGGCAAAAGAGAATATGTAGATTTTTCTTTTGGGGTTTGTGACGGCTGTGGAGATATTCAGGTATAGCTGCCTCGAAGCGTTAACGGTATTGGTGTGGTGTGCTAATGATATTGTGGGCCTCTGTCCCGACCCAGGGAGTCTAATTCCCTAGCGAGATTACTTCTTGCACGGGTTGGGGTGGGGGTACTTTCCTCTGGTCTAGTGTCGTCCTCAGGTTTTCCTTCAGGTATTCAGGGTGAAACACTGATAATAACACGTGTTTTTAACTACAGGAAGGCGTTATTGATGTGCCCGATTGGGAGCTGCAGTGTGAGTTTGATCCGATAGGGGCGATGTCTCAAGTTGATAGGAATGTTTATTGGACGACGCTAGGCGCACCGGAGAGAAAGGACCCCACCCTTCAACCAGTGCAACGCCGTTTGAGGATGTAATTGGCGATAAAACCCTGTCTCGAGATGATCTGGTTCAACGAGTTAAGGTGTTGCCAGTCCGTGACCCGGATAGATTTGTTGCTGGGGAGTTACATAGGAATGTGGATAAATGGAAACCGATTTTGAACTCTTTAAAACATTCTGAGTTGCCATGTGAAGGTATTGAAAAATGGCTGACGAATGGTGTCGATATTGAAGAATTTTTCAAACCATTTAAGGGGAAATTTCAGGGTGAAATGTATGATGAATTGAGGCCTCCACCGAAGTATTTTCCGAATGCGAGTACAGTGTTCGATTTTAAGCATTTTTCCACACTTGTCCGCAGGGCAACAACCCAAGTAAGTTCAGGTTGTCCTCCAGAGTTCCAGGTTGTCAGTAGGGCAACCTGACATGTGGGACTGGTGGTCCGTATTGATTTCAACTTGCCCTGCACAATTCACATGTTTAACTTTTTGAGTCACTATTTACAAATAAACAAACAAATATGAAGTAAAATAACGTGTCTTTTTATTTCATATGCACTCAACCCCTGAGTCTGAGGGACGGTAAGCAGTGAACACCATATGAAAAGCAACCAACGAACAGAAAATGCAACAACAACCTTATTGAACAGAAATGACTAGTCAACAAGTAAACTTCTGAGAAAGAGCTAACAAACAACACAGTCTTGACTTGAGATCAACTAAACAACATCCACAACACAGTAACTTCAGATCAGCTAACAAAAAACACATCCGCGCAACACAGTCTTGACTTCAGATCAGCAGTTTCAGATAACAACCAAACACTACATTCATTATTAGGTTGGAATGGGAGTTTTGACTGTCCCCCCAAAAGTTAATCAGAGTCTGTGGACATTAAGTCAACAGTAATTGTCTCATCATTCACCATGTTCACTTCTAAATCTTCACCATCATCAGGTTCAGAGTGCCATGAGACCTCATCATCAGAACTTGTCAGTTCTATTATTTCATCTGGGTTCTCTGGCAGTCCTCCCAATCCATCAGCCATTTCATCATCATCACTCGAGCCATCAGAGTCAAGTGTCTCAGCCTCTTCAACAGCAGGATCTTCTACCGCCGGCGCCTGGCTACCAGTTTTCATCCGTGGTCCATAAGGGGTCTGAAATGGTCGACGGATTCTTTGGCTAGAAGTAATCCAGATGGCCACAGCTGGGTTCGGGTCAAAACTTTCAATTGGAGCGCTCTCCAACTGAATCCGCATGACAGCAGTAAGCCCTCCTGCACCGAGTTTGTTCCTTAATTTGGTTTTGATATTTTTCATGCGGGAGAACCCCCGCTCGCACTGAGCCGAGTGTACTGGTATTGCAAGAAGGAGATCAATCATGCTCAGGAGATTAGCAAATTCATCTTTGCTATTGTACTTTCGATTGATAGCTTCCCATGTCACTCTGCTGGAGATTGGTTTGAACCTGGAATTCACAGAAGACAAGAGATTCTTCATATGCTGCACAAGGTAAGTCACTGTTCTACAAGTTATAGTACATGTACTAAATGATGAAGAGGCCAGGTTTGCTACATGATAGTACAACAGAAACAGTCACCACTAGTCAGGTTTTGCAACATAGCCAGAGTCCTAATATTAAGCTGTTAGCAGAGACAAAATAATAACCAGAGTGGCCGGGCCTTATTCACAAACTCCTCTTAGCCTAAGAGTCTTCTTTGGAGGCTTGTAGCCATCTTCAAGTAGGGCTTCGTGAATAAGGCCCCAGATGAGCTGTGTATTTTTAAAAATGAACATCATCATTACTCATCATCTTGATAAACTTTCTCTACGAGGGATTTCCATTCCTCCTCAATCTTGTTGACTTCGATGTTGGCTCCTTCGAGCATCTCTCTGTAGTGATCGACAAGGTTGCGCACACTTTCATTTCCAAAGTCTAAAGAACAGATTTAGAAAAAACAAAAAAGACAGTCAATCTGATGTGATGCATACAATTGTAATTTATGATCCCCCCATTGACACAACAGAACACTGATTGAGAAGGAATTATGCCTACTTTTACATGTAGTAGGTCCGGCAAATGGCTTTGCAAAGTCAACATGGGGGATTAAGGTGCTTACTTGGTTTATTTTTCAGCTCTTGTGGCCATGTCCTGAAGTCTAGAAGTCTGGCATTCTGAGGAACAGGTGAATCCTCCAGTTGGTATCTGGTGTTAAACTTGTCTATCAAGTCTGTCAAAACGGCTTGTCTCTCTTCCAAACTTGGACAGTGGAATGTGCGCTCATCATCTGTCAGAGCTAGGCTTTTGAAGGAATCTTTGCCCTCAATCATTCTAAACATAGGACCAGGTCTAAATAAAAGTATGAAAAAAAGACAAGTTAGGCACTACATACCAGACACTGAGGGAACAGTTGGCCAAGAGCTGTTTATCACAGAATTATATTAATGTGGAAATCTCTAAATCTCACTGAGAGCGGAGCTGCAGCAGAACACTTAAAAATATATAATAGCTGTGATGTACATTTATGATTGAAGGTAATGTTGTATTGAATGAATTCATATTTTCCATTGCTATTTAATCAATTCATCATATTGATGGTTTTAATTTTAATATTTTACACAAGACTCTTTTGGTCTTACTATTTATTTTATTGATTTTATATATATTGACAGTAAATGAATTGATTGATAAGAAATAATCTGATATTAAAATTACTCACGTTGTCTTCATTTCTTCCAAACTAGCTATGCATTTTCTTAATGCAGCAGGCATTTCAGGAAGTGCAGCACCATCTTGCTGGAATGTCTTTGACAATTGGGAGAGGATAACCAGAATGTCGTGGAAGAAGTGGGCCCATTGGAGGAAAGGCTTTGATATAAGTTTAGCTCTGAAGCCTCGTGCCTTGTCCTTTGCATCCCTGGCAACATCATCATGCTGGAGCTGATAGTGAAAAAGATAATCAAAATTAACAATATTATATACTCAAAACTAAGACTCACTGTCAGTTGAAAAAAACTTTTACAAAAAAACTGGTAGGTGTGGCCTTTCACTTACTTGATCACAGTGTTGGCAAATGGCGGAGTATGCCTTCCACAGGTTGGACAGGGCATGTTCTGTGTGAGCAACCCATCTTGTGCCCCCGACTCTGGTTGGAATTATGTGTCGAACTTGCAGTGCCTCTGCACTCAGTTTCAGTAGACCACGTTGGGTAGAACTTTGGTGATAGAAGAGGTAGAGATTGAGGAGAAACTTGTCCACTGTTTGCAGTCAACCATGTTGCTTCACTGTATCCTTTAGTGCCAATTCAAGTCGATGGGCCATGCAGTGCACCACTAATATAGCGGGTTGGTCTTCTCGCATTCTTGCTGCAACACCAGTTCGGGTACCTTGCAAAACACTGGCACCATCTGTGCACATCCCCACCAACTTTTTTATTACTTCATCCTTGTCCATATTCAGATAATTCCTGAATGCACTGTAGATAGTTTTATAAAGAGTTTCAGCATTTGCTCGTTTAGTGTCAAGTGATTCAACAGAGATCAGAGGTGTACGTATGACACCCTTGATGGCATAACGAGCAAATAACATCACCTGCTCTACGACTGCGGCATCGGTGGACTCGTCGCACATGAACGACACAAACTTGGCGACTTTTAAGTCATCTTCCACCTTTCGTCTTTCACACTCAGCAATAGTGTCAACAAATTCTCTGCACTTCTTGTCTGTGCGGTAGGAAGTACCTATGTCGACCCCCTTTAGCTCATCAAGTTGACACATCCAGGTAAAATCTGTAAAAGGCCTCGATTTATAAGCAATGGCATGGCTGTTTCGGAACAAGTGTGCTAGTCTCTTGCTTGCCAATTCATTCATTCGTCTGGCCCCTCTGCCAAGTGGGGTGGCCTCTAGCCTCACTTTAGCCCCATCCCTGGCCTTTACTCCTTTCTCATGCAGCTCAGATTTCTCGTGAATTTTGAAGGTTTCAGCCCTATTAGACGAATTCCCCTTGATGAAACTGCAGGTATCCCTCGCCTTACCTGCCGGGGCGAATTCCTGGCACACCGTGCAGAACGACAAGTCTTTGGCCTGGTCGTGCCTAAGCCACGGGTACTGCGTCTGCCACTGTGGCAAAAACACTCTGACTCTTTTACTCTGGTCATATTCCCTGTTTCTTTCTAGCTTTTCTTCATGCGTTTGGACTCTTTTGGGGGCCGGAGGCCTTGGTACCCCTTCCCAAAATCTAAACATTGTCAGCTGAGATTGTTAGCACTGCTGTGTGCTGACTGACTGGAACGAAATCATCAGCTGATACGAAATGTCACGCGCATATTCGCCGGCTTCCGGCTAGATAGACTTGGATGCGCATGCGTCTCTACGTTGGTTGCATAAAATTATTAAATTGATAATACAATAACAAGAAAATTGCATTAAATCCATCGCACACTTATTTCATCTTTACAGAAAATTTCAGACAGGTGCAGGTAGTTTATGAATACGCATTTAACGAAGAGATCGATTGTGTTTTTGATTTGTAAATATTTTTTATTCTGAACTTGTGAGACCATGCCACTTCAGGTTGAAACCGCCTGGAGTAACCAACCAGACCGTGCTTTTACTCGAGCTTACTCGGGTCTGGTGCGACATCGTTCGACTGATCGGTATCGATGTACATGATGAATGGAAGAGTGTGTGTAAGCCTTTCCCGGCTTTGGGGGCTCGAGTAAGCACGAGTAAGGAACCGATTACGTTGAGTGTTTTGGGTGGTTCGTTTTCGTATGCATTTCCGGGAACTCTGTGCTGAAAACTGTCATGGCGTCCATCAGTGTCAGTGTCAACATGAATTACCGATGTGGTGGGCCGGTCGTCCGGGGTATTTTGGGGGTCCCTAAGCTGAAAAAATGCACTTGTCGGTCGGACAGGCTGGTAATGAAGCTAAGATCGTCCGCCTAAAATTTGGGTCGTCTCGGACGACGGGACGACCGCTAAAATCGAACACTGCTGAGTAGCTGCAAGGGGTTTTCCAGCTTCATTGTGAAGGAGCTGGAGTCGAAGATACGGAATGGGGCTATAAGTGTTTGGGGTAGAGTAGGTGNCCATCACAAATAACATGAGACAGAACCTGGTGATGGTGGAAGCCTAAAATCTTCATCTACACCTAGGTTATCAAGGATGAGCTTTCAGATTACGCAATGACCTTGAAGGTCAGAGGTCAAGGTCAAGGTCAAGGTCAAACAGTTCTAAAGTGCAAATCTGCTCAAAATTTCAGGAGAAAACTAATTAAAAGCCCGAATTAACCATCTCCTATAAGTTTAATCAAGGATCCCAGTTCCAGTTTCGCAATACTTCTCAAGGTGAGAGGTCAAGGTCACTGATAACTAGCTCTAGAGTAGTCAACTTCTCATCGGAAACCATTGACATCGCTCCGATGTCCTTTTCTTGTTGTTGTTTGAATCACACTCTATTAAGTATTTAGCAGAACTGTCATGGTTCCTAAAAAGACTGTTGACTGCTGACTGTTGACTGTTGAAATGAAATGGTCCATGGACCATGTGCTCACCTGGGTGAACGTACCAGAAAAACAAATGACAAACGTTAAATCAAAATGTTCCAGGGTCATGTATCCTCATTAGATGCACCTGATAAAAATTTGGAGTCAATCCAGTTACAGTTCAGGAGTTACTGGACTTAGAACTTCGGTTTTGGCCACCTGCTGGCCAAGCGGAGAATCGAATCGGACCGAAAATTGGTGTCATAGGTCACCTAACATAGGGGTGTATATGTACCAAGTTTCAAGTCAATAGCCCAAGCAGTTACGAAATGTGCCACCAAATGACTAAGTTTGAACTTTGACCTCTGTGACCTTGAAAAGTAGGTCAAATCAAAAACCCGTTATATATGTAATGTACCCTCATTAGATACACCTATGATAAAAATTTGGAGGTGATCCAGTCATTAGTTCAGGAGTTATTGCACTTTTTGTGTTTTTGGTTTCCGCCACCTGGTGGCCAAGCTAAGAGTCGAATCGGACCGAAACTTGGTGTCATAGGTCATTTGACCTAGGGGTATATATGTACCAAGTTTCAGATCAATAGCTCCAGCGGTAACGTGCCCTGCTAACGGACGACGACGACGACGGACGACGGACGCAGACCCACGACATAAGCTCACTCCAGGTGAGCTATTATGACTGTTGAAATATCCTTATTCTTTTACTCAACTGCACCTATGATTGTTGATTTCGTCGCAGAGGAACATGCCTATGATCCTCTCACACTATCCATCTGTGGGCGCACAACGATCATCAAAAGGAAAATTATTCTGAAAAACACTTAATATATAATATGTGATTCGCAATCGAACAGCACATTCACCTCCCGATTGCTGAAAATTAGTGCAACTTTTCTTAGCAACTTGCTGCATCAGATATTGTACCTTTAATTTTAAGATGCCTTCCAACTAGCAAAAGATACCATAAATGGGACACTCAACAAAAGATGGTGACATTCTTTGCGTCCCACGGAACTATCATTTTACCCCAGAACTATCATTCTGGTTCAAAAACCAAGTTTCTAGATGCAAAAACTTAGTTTCTAGGCAAAAACTAAGTTTCTAACTGTAATCTATGTTTTATACCTCGGTTCCATAATCAAACCGATGCACACAGTGTATATATTGTACGATCGGGGACGAGGTATAAAATACGAGTTCTTGTAACTTGTATTTTATACCTCGTCCCCGATCGTAAAATACGTATACGTTTGATTATGGAATCGAGGTATAAAACATAGGTTACGGTTAGAAACTTAGTTTGTGCCCAGAAACTAAGTTTTTGCTTTTAGAAACTTGGTTTTTGGACCAGAATATTAGTTCTGGGGCATAATGATAGTTCCGGGGGACGCAGAACTAATGTTTCAGATCGGAAACTTAGTTTTTGCTCAGAAACTAAGTTTTTAGCCACATAAACTAAGTTTCTGGCCGGACCATCCATAAACTGAGTTTTTGCCGAGCAGAAACCAAGTTTTTGTCCATTTGACCTTGGAAACTACAGTTCTGGAGTTGAAACGTGAGTTCCAAGAGCAAAACCAGGGTTATGCGAGCAAAAACTTAGTTTTTGGCCCTGTAAACTAAGTTTCCAGAGCAAAAACTTAGTTTATGGAATAAATGGACAAACCGCTTGCCATAGACGCAGAACTAATGTTTCAGATTGGAAACTTAGTTTTTGCTCAGAAACTAAGTTTTTAGCCGCAGAAACTAAGTTTCTGGCCGTAGCATCCACAAACTAAGTTTTTGCCGAGTAGAAACTAAGTTTCTGTCCATCTGATCTTGGAACTACAGTTCCGGAGTTGAAATACGAGTTCCAAGAGCAAAACCATAGTTATGTGAGCAAAAACTTAGTTTTTGGACCCATAAACTAAGTTTCCAGAGCAAAAACTTAGTTTATGGAATAAATGATCACCGCTTGCCATAATAAGGCCTCATTAATCCGACAGGAAGAGGTTTGGCCAGACATGTCAGGGTTTTCAGTGAAACATTTTATAAGTACTTCTACCCAATGCCAACATGGCCAACCTCATCCATAGCGTACACCACATCCCCAACTTTAAAATACATCCAAAGAAGTGTTTTTGTGAACCTAAATGAATGAAACGTGGATACAAAGAAAACCAACCTAAAGCTCAATGCTGGAATGAATACCAACACTCATCTTGCCCTGACAAGGGTTCCTATCACTCCTACTCTCGCCAACCACCCTTGCCTGAAACAACCCACATTTCCACTCGCATTGCCGCCGAGAGATGAGCGGCCAATCAGAGCTCTCGCTGAGATGTCACCTCGCCTCCAGGAACTGAGCAATTAACGAAGTGCACGAAATACGTAGTGTATGTGACCAGATGCACCTGGGCGCGAGGTGAATCAACAGAGCAAACATGGCGGCTTCAGAACTTCGATCTGTCGCTTGGGGTCAGAAATTTGCGTAAAATACAACGTTTCGTCGCTAGCTTCACATCAGAAGGATACTATTCACGTGTTTGCATCAGGGAAGGACTTGTTTGTGTCAAATATGACCGGGAAAGGGATACCATTCATGTTTTTCTCGGCTTCAACTGCGTCGAAGTTCAGATATCACTGTGGACTACTAAATGTATGCGAGGACTTTTCTGATTGGCTCTCAAGTTGGCTCTTCTTTCTATCGACGTTCTTCGCGATTTAACAAATAATTATTGTTTTTTGACGAATTATGGTGTAAAATGAAGGATTTTGATATCAAGTAATAAAGAACACAGGTATGCTTAACGTTGAATATGTTTTTGGGTGAAATATTTTCTTCTGGATTATATTTGATGACAGCAGTGGGGGCGAGCGTGCTAAACGGCACAGTCTGCTGCGAGTGGAATTCAGGAGGGAAAATGTCAAGGGGTGAAGGGAGCGTAGTTCGAAGGGCGGAGTGACCGTAGGCCTTGATATGTCAAGATGACCAACACTATATGATATAGGCCTACCAGAGCCCCATCAGCATTGTGCCCAAAGGCCAATCAATCATCATTAACAAGTATAGGAAAAAAGTGCCGTGTTTGTCCTCGGTCTGACCACGCAGTGCTTGGTGTAATTAGTGTAATTGAAACCACTTGTCTGTAAACAAAGTGGTAAAATCTCAACCTCCCGAATGCATTGAAAGTGGAGGGTGAGTTTTTAACATTGGCTAATTGAATAGGTGTCACTATTGTTTAAATGATCCCCATTTCAACGTCATAGGTGTCGACCGCCGCTTTTTATAGGACAAACATATGAATTCAAAAGTGCTGATCAATCTTCATGACATTCCAACGAATACAGCTCTGGGAAAAATTATTAGACCACCTCTAGTTGACTAACTTGACTTTCCATTAACATAGGTCGCACAAAATCTTCAATCAGTCTGTATGTATTGATTTATTGCGTTGTTGATTTGCTCAAACTTCACCAAGACGATACCAAATGTAGAAATGGACTTCCCATATAAAGAAACAATGGAGCTTTTGGAATGACCTTGTCAAAAGTTCTGACTAAGAGGATGGACCTGAAGTGCATACATTTACTGTACGTGTAGACAGTGGGTCTGCTTCACACCACTTATAATCATAAATTCTTCGAGCAGCATTTATAGCATCATACAAAAATTGTGTTTATAATTACGACTGACACGACCGGAGTCCTGTTTTTACAAGGTAATAAGCATATTGCATACACGTGGCACAAAAGGCTGAAGGAACTTTTTTTGGGACCTATTTAATGGGAAATGAGAGAGGAAAACAGAGGCGGCCTAATAATTTTTCCAGGGCTGTATTAACGAAGACGCAAAATCTCAACATCGTATAAGAATAGACTGGGTTTATTTATAAGAACAATAGAGATCTTTCGATCCTAATTAATAATGCCCCAACGATACCTTGTCGTTTAATCTGTAATGTGTACTTGCTGTTTTCCACCACTTGAATATCACGTCGTGGTACCGGTATGTTGATGTCACCAAGTCCAACCCAGAAAGGACAGTCTTTCAATATCGATGTCTTTATATAGCTCGTTTAAGGCCAAATGTAACAAATTTTTACGAGAAATCATTGGACTTCCCCCATTAAGTCGGCTCGGCAATTGGAGCGAGCAAAGGTGGCAGTCTGACGATTTAGCAGTAGTAGCACCATTTGGGGCGGAACAAATAGGCTGTCCGATTTGAAATCTAATTTAAAGCTAATGAAATCTAGACAATTTAGAAAAATATCAACAAGAAGTCAACTTCCACAATATTGCGAATTTTCGACCCCAACCGGGGTCTTCCTCAGGCACTTTTCAGTTGGAGAGACCAGAAAAGGCTTTTCTTGTCTTTTCTGGTCTCTCCAACTGAAAGGTGCCTGAGGAAGACCCCGGTTGGGGTCGAAAATTCGTAATCTGGAAGTTGACTTCTTGATATTTATCATTTTGTGTGTCAATTTTTCTGCTTTCTCGTTCTTTGGATAGACAATTTAGAAGACGGCAAAATAGAACATTATCAGTATTATTATTACACGACTGTCGCATTCAGGGGATGAGTAAAACTGCTAGCTCTTTTGTGTTTTTTGCTCACCAAAACATCCACTGACCGACATACGCGTACGTCTTTAATTTGTATTCAGTAACTCAATACTTTGTACCATTTCCGTAATATGTATATTCCGCATTACTGTAGAGTTTCGTACATTGCATTCACTGACAGATAAACGATTTTTGAAATACTAGGCGGAGGGATCTGTGCACCTGATCACTGAAAAGGATGTGTCGCTATGTGTGCCTGTAGATGTAAGCCTACATCTTCCGGCTTGCTTAAACACCGGGAAACAATGCTTCCCGCAGAGTCTTCTACTGTAGGCCTTAACACTTCACGTCTTTTCAAATACAAATACCAGTACCCTTTCATAAATCTCACAAACCGCATCGATTTATCATCATCATCATCATCATTCATCTATGAGAAAATGTACTTTATTGGCCAGGATATACACGACGTGTAGGCCTAACAGAATTGGTCAATAGTTCGCCAATGCATTTGATCACAGCCATCGCACGTAACAGAATCAAAATGCTAGCCATTATAACATGCAGTATCATATGCCTAAAATTATTCCCACTGCGCTCCATGTAGGCCAACGTGTTGACTGAAGACATTACTGTTCATTCAATGGCTGATATGAACAAAAGTTAGTAAATGCTTTTATTTCAGATTTCTACAGCATAGCGTAGTGCATTTGTACTGCAGAATTCAAGTAAACGCATTTAGGCCTACTGGTCTTTATTCATCCGACCAAACAAATTGTACATGTATCTTCTGTTTCTCCTATATACGTGCATCAGAGGTGCTGAGTAAATGGAAGCCATTTTGACAGGGTGTTTTAAGCATAAAATAGGCCTATATTTCCCTCCCAGTCAATTTTAAAAAGCTGCTCTGATGTAAATCAAAAATCTATTTTAAATGGCCTAATGGATGGAGTGAATTTGGGATTTCCCGGTAGACGACCTACTAAATTACTAACAAAGCAGAAAAAGAATTTCTACTGTTGTCTCGAAAACAGGCACTATCATTTAGGAAACAAGAACAGGCGGGGAACAACGAAGAGTGACGAATACCTTGCCTACTCGGGAATACCCTAATCTGAAATCTGGAAACCACCATGAGCCACAATCTACAATTTATAACTTTAACTCAGTCTGACGTAAAAGACGCCACCGCCTGGGACTGAATGCAGAGATTCTCCGAATCTATTCCATAGCCTTTACAAAGTGAAAGTTTTTGTTCAGACGCCACAAAATGGTATCCGAGACAGTATGCTTTAGTTGATGTCTGTCGTCCCCAACTTATGGTGAAACTGATTTGGACTTTGGACGGACCATGAGTCACCCAACAAAATTTATTTGGTCTGTGACTGTCGGGTAGGCTCAATGTACTGGGATCAATTCTCCTTGTACATACCGTACACAAATGTATCATCAGCTAAACGTTGTTTTACACGGAATTCCCATGTAAAATGTCTTATTTTATCAGCATTTTTGAGCAAATGAGGACAACATATCGGGTGTGCAAAAGCCCCCAAAACTGGGACACTCTGTCTTATTGTAACTACGGTACGCGCCAATATTCAGTGCCTTTTTTTGAATGGCTGATAGCTCAGGTATTTATGATAAGAATTTCAAACATATGAGTCAAACGGAATTTTTTAAATAACTTGTGATCAAAAATTCCGCTGTGAGAGGAATCTTAAGCCTGCCGCACACGTGAGCTATCTGCTGAGCAAAAAGTTATTCGAGACCGTTTGCTCAGCAGATAGCTCGCGTGTGCGCGTAATTTCGGTGAGTTTTTTGCCTCGCGAGGCAGAAAACTCACGTGTGCGCGTATTTTTCGGTGAGCTATCTGCTGAGCAAACGGTCTCGAATGACTTTTTGCTCAGCAGATAGCTCACGTGTGCGGCAGGCTTTAGTCTTGTAGTGGTGATTTTTTTCTTCTTCATTACCACGCTGGTGATTCAAATTTTACTGTACGCATTGTCAGAATATCCGGTCCTGAGCTGATAGCAGACGACGCATTCACAAAATCATTTGTAGACTCGGAAGGAAAGCTGGATAGCCAATGATTTGCTGCGATATGTGAACATTATAAGTATGCCCACAGTGCCCCATAGGTTCGTTTTACACAGACTTTGTAGTGTGAAGCAATGGCCATGTTTGCATGAAATTGCTCCCGTTCTGATGCAAAATTGCAATTTTTGAGTGAAATATGGCACATAATTGCCTCTACTTCTACTCATATTTGGCCTAGGTAATACTGCACATGTGTACATATAGGCTTTGCTTTAGACGCCCTTGTTGCAAGATAAATAGGCATTTTGTAAAAAACACCTGTACGAATTGTCAGTATTTTCTCGCTAGGTCAGTAGGAGCGACTGTACGCATTGCCAGTTGGTATAGTTGAAGTACTCTACGTATTAATCAGTCTTATTTGTTTGCAATATTGGTGATCAAATCTGCCTTTATTCGGCCTCGGAGTACAGCAAATAACATGAGAAAATGAATACCTCTAGTACTTATAAGAGCCCCCTGCCTACGGTTTATTAGATTGGTGTGAGGATTTCCTGGGTGGTAGATAGGATGGTAGATAGAATGAATGTTGATGAATAAAGCGGGGAATGGAGTTGTTGGACTGGCTCTTAAGCTGCATGGGAGTGTCCCACTGGCGACTTTTTCCCACGACAAGGGGCGAATCTGAAGTCCGCTACATTACCTCGACAAGCTGCGGTATTTAGCACTAATGTTTTTCGCATAGGATCATGGAGCCAGAGAATCACTGCGAACATAGACGACGGACAGTCTACGAAGACCTACGATTTTTCATTCCGTCCCTTGTCGCAGGCCAAAATTTGCCAGTGGGACACTAGTATTAGCTGACACGCGGAATGCGGGTTGCGGAACGCGGAAGCGGAAAATGCAGTGCACTTTCGCATAAAACATCGCTTCCGCCGGAGATTCCGCGTCCCTATACCGCATTCCGGATGTCTGGTAAACACAGCTTTAGACGGCGTGGATTTCAGCTCTCCATCCCTCCTCCGGGATCCCATGTCAAGGACATACCAATTGTCTTATTTGAAGGATTGCTTTACGGGAATAGGTAACCACGTGATGATGGCTAGAGTGTCCATCCCCCCGGGAGCCCAACCACGTGATGATGCCCAGGCCGCCCAACACCCGGGAGTCCAACCACGTGATAGCCACCTTTGTGCGGTCTGCGGGGACAGGCTGTCCTCAAAATCAATCTTATCTCGCATGTCATGCAGCAGAGGGTCTGATGCAGGGGGTGGTGGCGGCGTACGCTCCCCCTATTTTTGGCAGAGCAATGACTTTTTAGCAAGAATAATTGCAATCACATAAAAATTCGAGTATTTTGCTCTCATGCAGATGCCAGGAAAATGCATCTAAAAGCACTTAACTTGTCAAATTTTCTGGGGGAGGGCCCCAGACCCCACCTTTGGGCTTCGCCCTTTCGGTGCTCACCACCGCGGTCGAGCTACGCCCCCCTTTCTGTCAACCCTGGATCCGACCCTGCAGCATCATCAGTCAGGGAAAGGATATGATTGCGCCGTCTGTGGGAAAAGATTCTACTCTGAGAAAAAGGCTAGCTGACCATCTGGACTCCCACACGGGGATGAAGCTTCACCTTTGTAACACATGTGGAGATATGATATATCGAAATAATACTGCATACAAAAAGGAACGTGGTTGAGCTCCCGGGGGTTGGCATGGTTGGGCTGTCTGCTGCGACGAAACATCAGCATGGAGACGGATTCTTTGCCTGAAACAGAACATACTTCCCCGTAATTACTGTAAAAGGACTGGTATCGCTGCTGCCATCCTCCAACCGCAGTGCTTTTATTTAGGATACCACTGAACGTTACGAGAAGCGAGGTACGAGATTATTTTTGCTAGCCGGCGAATATAAACGAAGTACACACATTTTAACTGACAACGCGTACAGAGGGAAATTTCATTTGACTGACAATTCGTACAGGAGTCTGGCAAAATCTCAATAATTTTCACTGAAGCAAATATAAAAACTCGGCCAGGAATGGTAGGAAATATCGAATACAAACCTTCTGGTGTGAGCCCTCATCATGAATGCCCTATCTCCACACGCAAGTGCATGAAATGCCAAAATGTGCCAAATCGGCTGACTTCTAGTGCATTTGGCCCTTGGATAGGCTATTATGTGAATAAAAGGGTAATATTCTGAGGTTATCTAGGTGTCTTTTGACATAACGTAGGTGACTTTTCAAGAATCTGCCCCATTATCATGAACAGTATTGAGCCACACATGATTTTGTGAATGCATCGTCTGCTATCAACTCAGGACCGGATATTCTGACAATGCGTACAGTAAAATTTGAATCACCAGCGTGATTACGTTTACACTGCCACAGGCCACAGGTTGATGAAATGGAGAGCCCCCAGTGCCAATAGTCTGAGTTACTCTATTCAGAGTTACCCGAGCGTGAGCCACAGAATTCCAGGAATTGGCTGTTCAATTTTGATTTCCCCCTCCTTTTTGCTATTGCTAAGGCCATAAAATCGTTATTTTTCAAAATATTTCAAAAATTAAAAGACTTTTTTGATATAGTGAAGAAATTGCAGTTCAACTGTATGACTTAAGCTGTGCACGCAAGGGTTTTTCGTTATTTCTGTCTTTAGCCAGAAAGCTGAATAAACATTCCAGGCCAATTATCTGGACTTCACACCTCTTAATTGCACCCCTTCAAAAGGCGTTTTGAAGGGGTCGAAATGGATTTTTCCTCTGTGGGGTGTAAACGTAGGCTTTTTTTGTTTTCTTTTTCTCAGAGAATTATTGGCTATTTCCAATTTTCTACGTAGAACAACTGATTAATTAATTTTTTTTCTGGCGACACTGACAAAATCGTCTATAGTACTGTCGCATCAGACTTGGCACACCCTGTTGTTCGAACTCATCGGCATACTCTGACCCCACAGGAGGTAGCTTGAGACTGACAAAAACCGACAGACTGAAGCTTGGCATGCGACATATAGGTGTCTACGATTTGGGTCATCACACAGAAACAAAGGCTGAAAAAAGGAGAAGTTGGCTTCGGTAACCACCATCGTGAGCAATGAAGCACCACCTCTCTGCCGAACTCCGAACTAAAGCAGCCGACGCCATTATGCACATCATGAGGAGGCGTGTCTTTATTGCCAGCTCGACGAACATTCATTACCAGCCACAGTGGGTTTTAACGGTAAGAAAGAGCAAAAAAAAGATAATGCGATAAAACCTGTACCACGTGTTACCCAATACCATGGAGAATCGACACATGAAGAAACGAAAAAAATCTGTTGGGAAATTTTTGAGAAATACAGGAGGTCCTTAGTTAAATGGTCTTGCCAAGATTTATGCCAATTCAATAATGGTATGCATTTGAGGCCCACGACGGGGCTGAATAGAAACCCAGTTGTAAGTCACAGGCGCGGCTTATAACTGATCGCATTCAAATCTCGGTCTATTCAGATTGAATACTGAGGGTATAACTTGCATTTCAGTCCAATATGAACTCAGGAATGTGACCAGATCACATTTACCAAAATATAGTGGTGTTTAGATTATCCGTTTAGTTGGCGTAATCAATAGCCCTTTCACGCTGTCAGTCAGCTGAAGCCAGTCAGCCATGACACTGGCTGTCGTGGGTTGTGCAACGTTCTTGTTTGTGATCACTCCATTGCAGTTTAGTGACAAGAGGTCAGCCTAGTCCCTTTGGCCAGGTCGATCTGGGAAAACACTATACTGAATAAAGTCACACATGAATTTGTAAGCCAACACACAAAATCATGCGACTGCTTCTTTGCTTTGCTGCTGTTTTTCTCCTTTCCACCTTAGCAATGGACCCTGATGACCGTGGTGGCGCCAGTGATGGTGATGGTGACCAGAGGGGTAACCAACGTGCGCGTGGACTACCAAGACGCCACAATAGTTATACCGTGGCTGCAAGACTGCAGCATGTCTTAGACTGCGATAACGCAATCCAAGAAGGCCAAATCCCGGATGCTCCCAGTTATGCCAGACATTATAGACTGTCTGTCACTTCGTTGCGACGTTGGATTGCAAACCGTGAAACTCTTGAAGAACAGGCTGAGCATCATCACCACCGTAGAAGAGTCCGCACAGACCATGAGGGATGCTGGCCGGAGGTGGGGGATACCGTCCATCAGTGGTTTTTGGACAATGATAATGGTGATGGAATTGATTTCGAAGAGAATGCAGATTTGGAACCAGAGGATATGGAATAAAAGTCTCTGTTGTCCTTGAATAAACTGAATTTTAATTCACACTTGTTCATGTTCTTCCATGTTAATCTGACTAACAGATCATGGAGCTGGAATCAAGGGGTTAATGGCCATTGACAGCTTGATTTCTAAAACAGACGTAACTTGTTTGCTAATCACTTTCCCTAAGTCCACATCGGTGTGACTTGGTTTCAATAAGCCTTTACACACAAAGGGATCAGTTATAGGCATGTGACTCACTACTGGATTGTCCACCCAGCCGTGTGATGCCACAAACTGACAACCATCTGGTCGACTCAACCGTAACTCGTCACGGCGTGCCTGCTCATTGGACTGAAATGCGATTATACCCTCAGTATTCAATCTGAATAGACCGAGATTTGACTGCGATCAGTTATAAGCCTGTGACTTACAACTGGGTTTCTATTCAGCCCCGTCGTGGGCCTCAAATGCATACCATTATTGAAATCGCATAAATCTTGACAAGGCCATTTAACTAAGGACCTACTGTATGTGTTTTTCGAATTCGTGTACATTTTCCTGTACATTTATGTATATACAAAGTATATGGCAAAGTCCTACCCGTAGTTTCTATTTTCAGCACATTTTCCATTAGATTACAGTTTTACGGGATTCTCCATGGAGCATTTGATAGAAACCACACAGATATATTTTAACAATTGAAATATCAAAACCTCAAAACTGGGTAGTTTGTCCCTTAAAATTCAATATTTGGTCTAAGTCCAATAATAAGGGGTTAAACAACCCCAGTAACAATTTGATATTTTATCAGCTGGAATTAAATTACGGTAATTTCCACCTAGTGCTCCATGGAGAACCCTGTAAAAGTGAAGTCGACTGCAAAATGTCCTGAAAATGGAAACTACGGGAAGGAATTTGTCATATACTTTGTATATACATAAATGTACAGGAAAATGTACACGAATTCGAAAAACACATATTTCTCAAAAATTTCCCAACATATTTTTTTCGTTTCTTCATGTGTGTATTCTCCATGGTATTGGGTAGCACCTGGTGCAAGTTTTATCGCATTATCTTTTTTTTTGCTCTTTCTTACCGTTAAAACCCACTGTGCAGCTATTAGTGCGGGCCTAATCTCCACGCATCCACAATACACACTCCAGGCGCTATACTAACACGGCTGTACTGAATGCACTACGAGCATAAGTCGATCGCAATATCAGGCGGAGGAGCGCACATACGTCAGTTGCCTACCTACTGGTGGTTTTGTATGCATCTTCTGCAGATTCGGTGAAAATTTGGGCTCGATTGGATAAAATTTTCCTATTTACACCGATAGATTGAAGTTTCCCCAATCCCATACATTGTCAATGCAGCTGAATCGGTTAATGTCGTCCTGGGTACACCTCATTATTACCCAGGGTAATCCTGGGTAATCCTTTTTGTTACCCAGGATCGTCCTGGGTACAAATAAGGTACCTTAACATTACCCAGTATTAAAATCCGCGCCATTTTCCCCCTGCGCCCGAGGTTGTGGTACGTGCGCAGGTGGAAATTGGCACGGATTTCAAACTGGGTAATGTTAAGGTACCTTATTTATACCCAGGATCGTCCTGGGTAACAAAAAGGATTACCCAGAATACCCAGGGTAATAATGAGGTATACCCAGGACGACATTAACCGATTCAGCGACAAAGAAATCCCCGTGATTCTCGTGAAACAAGTGAACTTTGTAAAGCATTTTAGGTGTGTTGTAGTGGTTTTGAATCGGCTGCCTACCTCTACGAGTGAAGGGAATACATGTCCCTTCACGTTGGTACTATTAATTATGAAGTTTTATGAAAATTTACGACTGACATGGGGGTCTGAAAATTGGCGTTTTTTTCTCTCCAAAATTAGCAATAAATTTCCATTTTATAGCTGAATAAATGAAAATTTCGAACAGTTTCAACGAGTAAATAATACTAATAGATGTTTATCATCAGTTCCCTTCGTTTTTACCCACTTCTGTTTCCATAAACTTATCAAAACTGTGATTTTAAGGTTTTTCATACACAGATGTACAGTAGCAGGTATCGCATGCTTGACTAACTTCTAACAAAGGGAGCACTAGCGACCCTGGTGGGGCATTATTCCCGCAATAGCTGGTAATGTGCTGAATTTGAAGCCTGACTGTCAATTACCATGATTACAGCGGTGCTGCCGTCTCGCATACGAAGAGCCAATCAGGAAGTTACAATATTCAAAACTTCCAACCCGCCCTCACCAAGTCAGCACATACTTCATGTGTATCAAAGAACAACGCGACCCAATCAGGAAGTCACCCCCCCCCTGAACCCCCCGCCCCATAGCGTAAAGGTTTCTCCAAATCACTTGAATTTTTGTCCACTTGTAGCTCGATCAGATGCTACTCTTTATTATCTGAACTGGCAACGAAAATCGATCGGTAACTTGTCGTTCAGTATCAAAAACCTCAGGTCGTTTGCAACCTGAAATAATCGCAATACACTAGTGATGTACTTGATGTTCAAATTTTCTACTGATTTAAATATACAAATTTGCATGCTGTAAATGCTCCCTTTACTGAATTTGACTGTTTTACCCCAAAGATCAAAGGGCCGCTGGGGTAGCAATTAAGGGCAATTAAGACCATAGGTGTGAAAACAGTGACATAAGGACCCTAATTAGCCCTAATTAAGGACCTGGCTGAAGTGTCAAAGTCACTTTTCTTGAAATATGTTTCAAATTCAAACAGTATCAATTTATTTCAAATGCTCTCACTAGCAGAATACTTCAACAACGAAGAAAATCCGCCAACAAATAAAGACTTTACAACATTTTTTTGTAAGCATTCACTCATCTGTGCTATTCCTCACAGTGAGTATACCCCCTCAGCTGTTATAATACAATTGGTATGAATGAACCAAGTGTTTCCTGATTGGCTGTGCTGGTGCTGTCAATCATACTATATGGGCCCACTGTCTTTGAGGTGCAATGGTGGTGTGGGAGAGGGGAAGTTTTGTGGGACAGTGTGAGTGTGACCTTAAAAATGTGATGAAATAGTGTCAAAATCTTTGAATAGCAGGGATTTCAGCAGCACTCTGTTCCATTTGATGAAGTGTAAAGAAGAGAGTAATTCGCGGAGCAAATGTCCTCAGTCCTAGTTAGTTGAGCACTTCATAGGCCTACTTAGATTACATGCACTGGACTAAGCCAGAAGTGGTGCATGGAGTAGTACCAAAATCATTGAAAACTAGAAATTGGCTTGTCAGCCAATTTGAAGACCGCCCTGGCTTAGAAATTAGGCAAAATTGACTGATCGAGAATTACTGAGTGGCAATGTAGTAAGTTCGGTCGATGGGCAAGATTATAGAGAGGATCAAGGTGTCAT